>JAJOOH010006412.1:0-11151 GCA_029582605.1 Solanum gracilifrons | reverse complement strand
TCCCGGTCCCGGCCAAATCCCACCAGCGCCATCCCCCGTCCCGTCCCGTCCCTCTTCGTCCCGTCCCGTCCCCCTTCGTCCCGTCCCCTTGCCAACCCTAGACAAAATGCTGAAAGGCATGAAAAAATACGTGTCTACCCTCAGCCAGACTTTCACCTCTCATTCAGTTTCGATCAAGCAGTTAGAGACCCAAATAGGCCATATCTCATCTCATCTCAATCCGAGACAACAAGGGGGTTTGCCTAGTGATTATATGGCTAACCCCAGAAGTGAGATCTGAAGATGGACTTGTGTCGTGCCATGACGTTAACTAAAGCGTTGTTTGGGAGGCAACCCAAAGCCTTTTAAGTATTTCCTAATTACTAGTAGAATAATGGTGTGTTGTTTGTACAGGTCAAAGTAAGAGAGGTGATTGAAATAGTATATGGAGGCAAGCAACAAGTCCAGTTGGCGGATCGCCAACAAGATCGGTGAACACGATTCTTTTCGCCATCTAAATCAAGGCACTGTCATCTTGGATCTTGTAAAACTGGGCGATCTGAAGAAAATTAGTAGCGCATCGCCGACCATGTTGGCGATTTCGATGGAAACCGTCGATTGGAATCCTTACATGAGTTGCAGATCCTGTTACAGTTGGCGAAGATACTAGACACTTGGGGCTTCGCTGAGTGAATGGGCGAACTTGACTGACATCGTCGAATGGGCGGAAACTGGACGGTTTTTGCAAGCCACAGGTTTAAAAGTTCTATTTCATTCACTTTCTCTCACTGCTTCATCCTATCAAACTCACTCCTGCACTCTAGCCTTTTATTTCTTGCACTTTTAGAGTATTTTAGCCATTGAATTGTACTCGGAGTTGGATTGCATTACTTCCTAGCACTTCATTAGTATTTATTCGGCAACAAAGGTTGGTAACTCGAAACCAGCATTTAAGATGTTAACATTGTACTCATTTGCAGAATTTTGTTGATATTGACTAAATCTCGGAGTTAATGGGATCACATGCATTATCGATTGGTATTCGATGATATTTGCGTAATTGGAAAAATCCCACTTCACGGTGCCTTGAGTTGAATTATTTTGCTATGGGAGTGCTAAAATTTTGTTGGATCTTCACTGAATTTCTGTTGTACAAACTTACATTGCATTATCAGGGGTTGCGGGATTGAATTTGAAAGAAATGGGTTGACAAAAGACACGTTGGGTAGTTTGGCGAGCTAAATTGACCTCACCGAACTGCTCGGCGGTTCGCCTAACGCCCGTACTTCGCCTTTAACCTAATTTTATTTGTTACTTTCGGCGGTATGTCTGATGTCGCCAAGCACACTCGGCGACTCGCGGAAAGCCTCCTTATCTTCCTTTTTGTTTGCACCCTTGTGTATGCTTCATTTTCAGCGAACCACCTGATTGAATGCGCACTTCACCAACTGTTTTGGTGAAGCAAATTCTATACCCAGAACCCCCTACCTTTGTTTAAATATTGTCTAATTTTGTCTCAAAGTCTTTTTACAGAAATGGCTAGACCAAAGGTCGCAGGGAGAGATATGCCACCCCGACATATAAGAACATGAGATTTCAAAAGACACGAGAAGATAGCAGAATTGACAATAGAGAGAAGAGATAGTAAGAAAGCGAGCTCCAGTAAAAGGATCCCCATTGACCCCACCATTCCTCTGTGGAAACGTGGAATCTACACAGCTATAAAATCTTTCCTAGCAAGCCATGACGTGGACAAAATGGTTGTTACTAACATCACTACAGAAGTTAGGGCAAATGAACACAATGAGATCCAGAATGACAATTGGGGGACCATTGTTGAATTTCAGGCTAATGCACCAGGCAACAGTGCCCCGACAAATGGAATAAGCGTGTAGACAAGATCCCATCTTTACTTCTTTCTCTATTCTTTCTTTAGTTTAACTGTTGGATACATATTACTTGCATTTAAGGACAAATGCATTTTAATTGTGGTGGGGTGAAGCCCACACCTTTTGTTGTGTGCTACTCGTGCTTTGTGTTAATATTTGGGTTGTTCTGATTTTTTTAAATTGTGTTAAATACTGCTTTTCTGTGGATGTTTGAGCTCATGGCTTCCTTTATTTTAAAGTTCAAAATAATTTTGACCCTTCCGAAAAATTTTGAATTTTTTGCACATTTTTGCCACCCCTCGTGAGTTGAATGTGGTTGTTCTTTTGCAAAAAATTGAGTCGCAGGTTTTGATCAATACCGATGATTTTAATAGTACTCTCAATTGAACGAACATGAATGTACGGCTATGATAAGGCCAAATGAAGTTGCATAAACAATATGTGAACTCTTTGCATCTCGTTTTGATTAGCCATTTATCGAATTGATTATTTTGTAATGACCGTTGCACACTAGCGAAAATGTTTGGTCTTGTTTGACTTAAGTGTCGATGTCTTGTGTGATGAGCTTACCTTTAACCTTGCATTAATAAACCTAGAATTTGCCCTATTAGTCTGATTAATTTAGTAAGGTGTGCTCTTGAAATAATCTTAGACAACTTTTAAAGAGTGTGAGCCAAATTTGACATATACCTCTTTTGTGGCCTACCCGTGAGCGTGTGAAACTCTTTTGAACACCCTTTGAGCCTTACCTTTCTTTCGAAGAACCTTGATGCACCCTAGACCTTACTTGACCCACTACCTATAATCCTCTTGATTTGTGCTTTAGCGAATAGCCAACTTAGGCCAAAAGCCTAAGTTTGGGGTGTGGTGAAAACGAAAAGGAAAAGTCAAGAAGTTCAAGAAAAATCTCCCTTAACCCATGGTGTTGTAGAACAATAGAAACCCTTCACAAAAAAAATGTGAAAAAAGTACAAAAGAAATCGGGTTTCCAAGCAATCCATGGAGGTGAATAAAAAGGTGACTTAGAAGAACTAGATAAAGAGGAGAATACCTTGAGACTACCACATCTCACGAGGAAAAAGTAACTGAGCCTAAATGACCATACCTTTGCATTTATCCCCATTAGAAGCCTTAGAACGACCTTTTTGACCTTGAGTGAGCCGAACCGAAGATTGATCGGAAAATAAGGGCAAGCCTATGGGTGAAAACATGCATTGTGTTCCTCTTTTTGAGTGTGAACTTTGCATCTGATACTTGATCTTGAGTTTATTAACCTCTGTGTGTGAATATGGAATCATTCTTTATGTGAGGGCATTTAGATACTTTTTGTTGAGCTTGAACTTGCACAAGTAGCAAGTATTGCGAGCATGAGAATCTTTGGTGTTGATGTGTCACAAGTTGAATCTTCGATTGCAAAATTGATCTTCGCATGAGTAATTTGAGTCTTGTTGTATATGTTCATGATTTAGTCTTGTATAGCACTATTTGACACATTCTATTTGAACTGCTGAACTTGAGTTTTACCTGAGGACAAGCAAACGTTTAAGTTTGTGGTGTTGATGAGTCCATAAATTAGACTCATTTAGGGCTTTATTTTAATAGAAATAGTGTCCTCAAATACTTATCTATTCTAAATATCTGTTGAAAACACTAGGTATTTGAAGTTTCAGTGGAAGCATGGACACTTAGGCGTAAAAAGGAACAAAAAGGCTGAAAAGAACGTAGATGCTGAAGCCTGAGCATCGCCAAGCACTCTTGGCGATTCGCCAAAGGGACGCATCCACCCTTTGTTCCAATACGCGAAGCCCTGAAGGAGCAGGATCAAAAAGGCGATGAGAGGAGCAATCGGCGTATCGCTGAATAGTTTCGCGAAGCAGTACTATGTCGCCCAATGACACAAAGCACGACGATGTTGAAGGCTAATGCGAGAACGCGATGAACTGCACCAAACGGCTAATCGCTGAGTTAATAATTGATTCCGACTAACCTCGCCGACCGATCCGACAGCACTATTTTCTTTAGTCTTTAAATACTAAACTATTTATTAATTTTAGGAGAGTCAAACCATTATTATAATTTACACAATAGAATAGTAATTTTTTGAATATTTTCTCTCAACTGCATTGAAGAAGCTGATTCTGGCTATCATAGGGATTGATCATTCTAAAAAGAGTTGAAGCTTTGTTCTTGAATTTTCAATCCATGTGCGATATCTGTAAACCATCACAAACAAAAAAATAAACAAAATTTTTGCCCCAGTCTTCACTAGAAAAATTTTGTGAGCTATTAGCGTATATGGATTTTTTTTTAAAAAAATTCAAACTAGGAAGTGCTTATCCTAGGACAAAATAAAAATAACGTCTCTGACTAGGAAGTGTTTATCGTATGAGAAAATAAAATAATAACATCTCATACTAGGAAGTGTTTATCCTAGGAGAAAATAAAACTAACTCTCACACTAGGAAGTGATTATCCTAGGAGAAAATAAAAATAACAATTTCAGACTAGGAAGTGTTTTATCCTAGGAGAAAATGAAAAAATAACAGTCTCAGACTAGTAAGTGTTTATCCTAGGAGAAAATAACTAAATCCCATTATGTAGGAGGGTCCTGCTAATCGCATTATGTAGAAGGATCCTGCTAATCTAAATCTTATTATGAGGAGGGTCCTGCTAATCCCATTGTCTAAGAGGGTCTTGCTAGTCCCATTATGAGGAGGGTCCTCCTACACTAAATTCAAATGTCTTGGAGGGTCCTACTATACTAATTCTCATTGTTTAGGAGGGTCCTGCTACTCTAAATCTCATTGTTTAGGATGGTCCTGCTACACTAATTCTCATTGTTTAGCACGGTCTTGTTACCCTAATTCCCATTGTTTAGAAGGGTCCTGCTACACTAATTCTCATTGTTTAGGAGGGTCCAGCTACTCTGATTCCCATTGTTTATGAGGGTCCTGCTACATTAATTCTCATTGTTTTGGAGGGTCCTACTACTCTAATTCTCATTGTTTAGGAGGGTTATGCTACTCTAATTCTCATTGTTTAGGAGGGTCCTGCTACACTAATTCACATTGTTTAGAAGGGTCCTGCTACACTAATTCTCATTGTTTAGAAGGGTCCTGCTACTCCAGTTCTCATTGTTTAGGAGAGTCCTGCTACACTAATTCTCATTGATTAGGAGGGTCCTGCTACATTAATTCTCATTGTTTAGGAGGGTCCTGCACACTAATTCCCCTTTCTTTGGAGGGTTCTGCTATACTAATTCCCATTGCTTAGGAGGATCCTGCTACTCTAATTCTCATTGTTTAGGAGGGTCCTGCTATACTAATAAATTCCCATTGTTTAAGAGGTTCCTCCTACTCTAATTCTCATTGTTTAAGATAGTCCTGCTACTCTAATTCTCATTGTTTAGGAGGTTCCTGCTACTCTAGTTCTCATTGTTTGGGAGGGTCTTGCTACACTAATTCCCATTGTTAAGGAGGGTCCTACTATTCTAATTCTCATTGTTTAGGAGGGTCCTGCTACACAAAATTCAATTGTTTAGGAGGGTCCTGTAACACTAATTCCCATTGTTTAAGAGGGTCTTGCTACTCTAATTCCCATTCTTTAGGAGGGTCTTTGCTATACTACGTCCCATTGATTAGGAGGGTCTATACTACGTCCGATTGTTCAGGAGGGTCCTTGCTATACTGCGTCCTATTCTTCAAGAAGGTCTTTGCTATACTATGTCCCATTATTCAGGAGGGCCCTTGTTCTACTACGTCCCATTGTTCAAGAGGATCCTTGCTATACTACGTCCCATTGTTCAGAAGGGTCTTTGCTATACTATGTCCCATTGTTCAAGAGGATCCTTTTTATACTACATCCCATTATTCAGGAGAGTCCTGCTAGTCTCATTATGGTGGAGGGTCCTAATAATCTCATTATGATGAGGGTCCTACGAATCTAAATCCCATTATCCAAGAGAGTCGTGCTAATTCTAAATCTGATTACTCAAGAATATCTTACTAAACAGAATCATCATTTGAAATCACCACAACATTTTTTTAGCCCAGTTTGCACCATAATTTTTTTTTTTATTTGTTAATAGCATGAATGACAAATACCTATACCGAACGATAAATGCAAGACAATATGCAGTTGGGGGTTTATTCCTTAGAAATAAAATATGATAGGGTGTTTATTTCCTAGAATGCCTCTAGAGTGTTTGTTCCCTAAGGTCAAAATGCAACTAGGGTGCTTGTTCCTTAGAAATGAGATTGATTTTTTTTTTAAAAAAAATATTAAAATATTCCCCAATTTTTGAAACTGAGGAACTTTACACTCTTTTTAATTTATCACCATTTTTTGATTTTTTTAATAAAGAAATCATCCAATTTCATTCTTTGAAGGATATCAATTTTATTTTGTGAGATCGAGCCCATTGTAGGATTTCCTACGTATCTTGTATAGCAAGAATCAGGTCAAACATAGTTCATATAAAGAAGAAATTATTTTTCTTTTTAAAAAAATAAATCTTTTGGGAAAGGAATCGGTTCATGTTCGATAATGTCTTGACTTCAGTTGGTACCAACAATTAGTATTATTCATATGAACCACACTCAACTACTTTCAAACAAATATGAGGTCAAATCTAAGTAATCCTTCTAGTTTCAAATGGTATCACAAATATATTTAAGTATTTAATCAGTTCATTTTGCATAAACTAAGGGATTAGAATTATTCATATCCTTATATTTCAAGTGCCCTCGCAACAAGTGAAGTCCTACTTTATACAATAGAAGTGTCTTGATCTTAGGACCTTTTAGAAGCCACTCACACTCGGAAAGATATTCAATGCATGAGATTGAGATACCATATGCTTGGCCCTTATCTAAGTATCGACTAATGTGAGAACACCAAAAATGAGATCAACTAAGACTTGTCCTTGGCTTGTTATGTAGGCTTTGCGAAAGGTAGGATATTCATTTGGGATAAACTAACTATTTCCTCTTAAAAAATTGCACTATGCTCTCAAATATTTTCATTTTCGCATTTGACCTTTTGTTTTTTTTTAAAGCTCCTCATTTATTTGCCTCTTCTTTTTTTTCATCTTCTCTTCCTTTCGTTGGAGATTTTTTTTCATTTTTCTTTCTAGCTTTTTTTGTCATTATTTTTTTGAACTTTCACATAATTGGCCTTTTCACGTTATTACCCAACTTAGGTCTTTCGCGCTGTGTAGCTAATTGATAGTGCGCTCAGAGAGGTAGGACCAAGGAATAGTGCATTTATGCACTAAAAATGATATATGTTGAAATACGGTTATTCAAATAAAATTATTTCAGGCTCAAAATGGGAGTTATATGGATAACATGTCATTTGGTAGGCTTGAAAAGCTCAATCGGATAAAAGGAAGCCTATAATCATTTCCCAAGTTAAATGTTTCTCTAAATTTTGCCTTAACCAACATTCAAGCCAAGTTCTAGATCAAAAGTCATTCCATTGAATTTTATATCTAAAGCTCACCACACAATGCACTAGAAACAATGAGGTCGAATTTGTTTTAACCTTAACTTTAAGGAAAACAGTTTCTCAAGTATTACATAAATATATCAAGTGATACCAAAAGAAGTCTATAGATCAAAAAAAGTTAGTATGCCTTGTCCAAAAGTTTAACACTTTATTATTTTTCTTATGCACATTCATAAGTATGTTGGTACCAATCAAGTCAATTTTTTCTACGTTAAGAAAAAATAATCCCAAATTTTTTTCCATCCCTCTTCTTTGTTTTCGTTGCCCCAGTTTTTGAGTCAAGGACTTTTTAGATTTTTTTTAGTTGGACCAAACATCAAAATAAGGTTGCCTACGTATTTTGCAAAGAAAGAATCAGGTCAAACGTAGTTAATATAAATCAAAAATTACTTTTCTTCTTGATTTTTTTAAACAAATCTTTTGAATAAAGACTCGGTTCATTTTTGATAATTTATTGACTTTAGTTGGTACCAATAATTAGTATTATGCATATGAACCCTATTCGGCTATTTTCAGACAAATATGAAGTCAACTTTCAGTAATTCCTACAGTTTCAAATTGTATCTCAAACATACTTAAATTGAGGGGTTAAAATTATTCGTATCCTCATGTTTCAAGTGCCCTTACAACAAATAAAGTCCTTTTTTTCACATACTATAGATTAATTTAGATCGCAGGACATTTTTAAAATTCACTCACACTCAGAAAGATGTTCAATACAGGAGATTGAAATATCATATGCTTGGCCCTCATGTAAGTATCCTCTAATGTGAGAACACAAAAAATGAGATCAAATAGGACTTGGCATTGACTTGTAAGGTAGGCTTAGGGAAATGGAGGATATTCATTTGGGAAAAAGTAACTATTTCCTCCTTAAAATTTGCACAATGATCTCAACATTTTTCATTTTCGCATTTGACCTTTGTTTTCTTGAAAGCTTCTCCTCATTTATTTTTTTTCTTTTTTTTCTCATTTTGCTCTCCTTTTTGTTGGATACTTTTTTTTCATTTTTCATTCTAGATTTCTTTGTCATTTTTTTTTAACTTTCACATATTTGACCTTTTCACTTTGCTACCTAACGTAGGTCTTTGGCGTTGTGTATCTAATTGCTAGTGCGCTCAAGGAGGTGAGACCAATGAATAGTGAATTTATGCACTCAGAAGGGTATATGCTACATTACGATTATTGGAATAAAAATGTTTCAGGCTCGAAATGGGAGTTTTGTGGATAACATGTCATTTGATAGGCTTTAAAGGAACAATCGGATAAAAGAAGACCTATAATCCTCTCCCAAATTAGATGTTGCCCAAAATTTTGCTTCAACCAATATTTGGGCCAAGTTCTAGATCAACAAAGTTATGCCTTTGAATTTTATATCTAAAGTTCACCACACCATGCACATGAAACAATGAGGACGAATTGTTTAACTTTAAACAAGATAATTTCTCAAGTATTGCATAAATATATCAAGAGCTACTAGAAGAAGTTCTATATGTCAAGTTGGTCTGTCTTGCCAAATAATTTAACATTTTTGTTTTTTCTTATGCACACTCCTAAGTATGTTGGTACCAACCATGTCAAAAAGAATTCTAAATAAAAAAACCCAATTTTTCTCTCCCAATTTTTGTGACGAGGACTTTTCAGATTTTTTTAGTTGGACCGAACCTCAAAATAAGGTTGCCTACGTATCTTTTGTCAAAGCAAGAATCAGGTCAAACATAGGTCAAAAAGATTATGAACACACTATTATTTTTAATAAGAAATACTTATTTGTTTTTTTTGAAATTTTAATTAAGGACCACTGAACCCGAGAAGGGCTGCCTACTTGTCTCATCTAAGTGAGAATCACTTGTGCGTAATTCGTTAAGTTTGGAGAGTTAAGAAAACATAAGTTATTAAAATATCACTTGACAAATGCATTATTATTCAAGACTTTCTCAACAAATACATTTTTCGTGCAACATATAAAATGATCTAAGTGGTCAAGAAAAAGTGGGATACTTGTCCTAGATAGACCTAACTCTTGTTTTGAGGCTTACTAAGTCAAATGCAAATGACGCAAATAGGCGTAGTCTTCTAAGGATAACCCAGTCTATATTTCAGTTTTACAATGTTCAAACCTGAAGAAGATAGGTATCGAGCCAGGGAAGGGCAACTTATCGGTTGTAGTGCTATTCCGACTTCATTACTGGTCAAACCCCGCCTAACATATGTGACTAAATCTCCTTCACTGGGTGTCAAGACACTCCAACTTTATCTTAATAGAAGTAGGATACATAATTGCATTCGTTTGAATATGTGTGAGTCTTACTAGAGATTCAGAGTGGTTGAGGAAGCGAAGACAATTTAATACAACTCAACAATATAAAAGCAATAAATGAGCAACAAGTAGCACATTAGACCAACATACACAATATATTCATAAACTACAATAATAAAATTAAGTAAAATTCAATATAACAAAGCTCGAATTCTGGTTATTCCCCAGCAGAGTAGCCATACAAATCAAACCCCTTTTTCGAACGGCGGATAGAGTTTTTCCAATTTAAGTAACGGTATTGATTAGGGATTACTTTTAATTTTTTTGGATTCACCACTTCAAATTGAGTTATGGTGTCGCCACATCCTTGAGGTTTTTTTTAAATGTCTCAAGAAATTTGAGTAACTACATTCTTAATTGAAACCAACTTTTGAAATAGATCATATATTTTAATATTTTACGTATTACTAGAAAGTTTAAGCGTATTATTAATGATTAAACTACCTCTACTATTTATATTTATAAACACTATTTACATAATAAACTCTAAAATCTTAAATAAATATAAAGTTATTTCATATTAAAATTCGACATAGATACATTTATATTTTTAGTATATTTACAAGTCATGGCATAAAACATTAAAAATAAAAACTGTGTAACTCTTCATTTCTTAATTTTTCTAGGATGAACATTTTTAATTTTAGATGAAGTTGACTAAACAAACTATTAGGATATTTTTTTTAAGTATTTGATAAATTTTGGTTGGATGCAAGAGATGTTTAATTAATAATAGCATATGGTACAAGATGAAAAGCAATGAGATTAAACACACATAAAATTCGAGCAACTTCATAACATTAAAATCAAGTATTATATAATCATGAAAATCAAATTATACAATAAAAATTAAATGGTACCTCTTGCGAAAATTCAATTCACAAAAAGGAAACAATCCTAACAAGAAACCACGAAAGTAACCCTCGACCTCAACTCTTTTTCCTCCAATGTGTAGGGTGGCCTTTGGTCGGTAAAAAAAAGTAAAATGTAAGGATATTACTGTAATGACCCGAAAGGTCATTTTCGTGATTTTTCGTGGAAATGACTATTTCACCCTTTCGATAGTTGCTCCGAGTCCCATGTTTTGTGGTTGTAAAGTTGGTTTGAGGAAAAGTTAGTAAAAAGTTGAGTTTTTGAGAAGTTGAGTTTTTTTATGAGTTAAAGTTGGTTAAAAAGTGCTTTTTCGAGTCATTTGGAATTTCGGGACTCGGATCGGATTTCCGTCGATTTTGGTAGTTTTAGAATGTCAAAACAAGTCTGTGTGAAGTTACGGAGTTCAATTTGGAGTTGAAACGAAGAATTAAGGTCCTAAATTGCTAAAGTTGTGAAATTTTGATAAAGAGTTGACTTTGGTCAACATATGAGGTTTCGAGGCTCAGATTGAAATTCCGAGAGTACCGTTGGTTTCGGGAGGCGATTCTAAGTCTAGAATGAGTCTTGGTTGAATTTTTAG
This sequence comes from Solanum gracilifrons, assembly GCA_029582605.1. NCBI lineage: Eukaryota > Viridiplantae > Streptophyta > Magnoliopsida > Solanales > Solanaceae > Solanum > Solanum gracilifrons. Next base: position 2 of record JAJOOH010006412.1, on the reverse strand, counting down.
AC
>JAJOOH010006411.1:0-13740 GCA_029582605.1 Solanum gracilifrons | reverse complement strand
GAATAACTAACCGTACACAATCCCTTAAAATTGTTAAACTTCTAAATCAAACCACACATCATTTACATAAGTATATTACTTCCACCTTAGTACTAGGTCTAACATTCAAGTCATACAATGAGGACTACGCACCAGTCATCACATAAGTGAAAGAGAATGGAATGAAGCGAGAAAATTCAAAGTGAACCAAGGACGCACGATAGAGATTAAAAAAGTGAAGATTTTTCCTAAAAGTCACTACAACCTCTCGAAGATAAATACAAACGTCTCTGTATCGATCTGTGAGGCTCTACATAGACTCGGCTTGTCCACACGTAAGACCTATCATCCTGGGGCTCTGATACCAATTTGTCAAGACCAAAAAATGGACGTGATGGCACTCGTCTTATCCCATCAAGACAAGTCAGCCTAAAACTCAACAATTACAATAAAGTGCGGAAATTTTATAATCAACTCAAAAATACTTCCAAAAGCTGGTTGTCACGTCTACAAGCCTCTAAAGTATTACAATTGAATCAAAAGAAAAATACAAGTCTCACATGACATTGTTTCTAGAGTAGAACAAGATCATAAACAAGAGTAAGAAGGTCTGCTGAGTTGACAAGCAGCTACGTCACAAATCTCCAAGAAGCCTCGGAAAAGAAGAGAATGACAAGTACCACAAAATTCCAGGCTCGTAGCCTACAAAAATTTGTAGAAGCAAGGGGTGAGTACCTAAACACACGGTTCTCAGCAAGTAAACCTCTAAACATGAGCTAAAGGGATAGAATACAAGAACTTCTTACACCCCAACCGAACCTTCACAACTACAGCCTGCCTAGTAGCAGCCCAACATAATAGTTCACAGTTTACAAAGCACATAGCTCAACACAACACTCTAACAATTTCATATCCTCAAAAACAACAATAATTTCATATCTTCAACAACAACACTCTAACAATTGCATATCTACAACAACATGCTCAATATTCATCAGTCACAAGTTCCATAGAACAACACTTACAAGATCAGCAACACACAAGATCAAGTTCACCAATAATAAAGAAGTGCAATGCAATGAAATGCAATGTCAAGTATAGTGATGCATGTCTGACCTAATGATACACACCCGTTGTCTCTCAGTCCGGGAGCCATAGGGGATATATCTGTCGATTCGTCCATCGCGGCGCGCGATACGACCCTCGATAATAGTAACCACCGCGGCGCGCGATACGACCCTCGATAATAGTAACAATCGCGGCGCGCGATACGTCTTTCAAAATATAGTATCCATCGCGGCACACGACACATCCCTCGAAATATAGTATCCATCGCGGGGCGCGATACGACCCTCCAAATGGTACATGCTCTTTAGTTTCTTGATCTTTCTCAATCCACATAACACTTGTCACAACCATGTCCCAGAACAATGCAACTGACATGTTCACAGAAATAATGAGGAGATGACCATTTTCATAATATTGCACAATTCACAACAACACAATCATGATACAACATCAAAAATGATTGAACAAACCTTTTAAACCATTTTCAACACATCACAAACTATTAATCACATTGCCTTTAATTACCCTTTATTCATCATTAGAATTAATCAATGTGGACAAGTCAACCCATCACCAAGTTTCATTACCCCCAAACACATATTACAAGGAAATACACGAACTCTATAGACTTAACAAGGGTTTAGAAATCCACTTGCCTCAATCAATCAAAGAATTCACTCCGGGACTTGAGCCTTCCCTTTTTGTTGAGCTTCCAAATCAATGCAATCTATTCAAGTACATAGTCACAATAAGATTCCGAAACTAACAACACTCATGCCATTATAGGTTTAGCCTAGACCCAAAAGCTTACCCAAATTTATAATTAAGTTCCGAACTCTTGATGCCCATTAACTTGTCAATTATTCCAATTCCTTCAAATATCGTAAATCTAATGACATTCACAAAAATACAAACAACATTGGCATTATTATTTTCCCAAGAAATCAATTAGGCCTTAACTTATATAGAGTAACAGTCTAACTCCTTTAGTGAGCATTCAACTTACTACTTGAAACTGTAGGTAGCATGTATGGAAAATAATTATACATATACTCCTAACAATTCAGTTCCCTTAATCACCAAAAATTGACAGCAAACAAAAAGGAATATAATAATAATAACAATACTATTAGCACCCACCGTTACCATTAATTTCCAAAACAACTCACAACCCATTTTAACTAACATAAAATAATTTCACCTTAATTTCCCTAAACTCTTAATGAATTAAAATATTAACTAACATCAAAGAAAAGTCTCATATCCTAGTAGTATTTCATCCGCCAACCATAGCAATTTAACCAATACGCTCTAGTCCATCAATATATATATATATAATATATGCAACAATCTGTACAAGAATAGAAAAATTATCTCCACATATACATATTTAATTATTTACCTAAAATACTCCTTGTTCTCGGTGCACAAGTTCTCCACGAACTTTTCTTTCGCTTTTTTCCGCTGAGTTCATGCCTTCTCTTATCTTTTTCTTTTTTGTATCCCCCTAAATTATGACCCAATAATTCTCAACCCTAATAATTAGTTTCCTATATGGGTCAAGTTGTATTAAACTAATTATAAACTTAACCCATTAAGCTTTAACTAAAATTAGTTATTTAATAATTACCCATCAATTAGTTCACTCTAGTTAAATGAATATTCAAAATTTCCAAAAATGACTTTCCGGGTCATTACAATATCCACCACTAAAAACCATGGTCGTCCTCGAACATAAGAAAGAAGAAGAAAGAATAACCGACGTTACTAAAAGCTTAAGTTATGACCTACCAGTTGGTTGTTCATATTTCCAAGTGAGTTCCTCCTTAAGACCATTCCATCAAGTTCAACTACTAAGAACTGAACTTTTTAGTCAAACTTTGGAGAATCTATAAATCTGCAGTAATTACCAAGCCACAGACTAACCCATGAATCCAATCTGAATCGAAACCCATTGGAACCTAACACAATCATCGTGATGAATATTTTCTCACATGACCAAGATAACCTTCAGAATCAATATTGACTACAACCTGAAATGAGCCTGAATCAACCACCAGACGCTCATAATGCACAAATCATCACAGATCTTGTCAAGATTTCCTTCTCACAACACAATCTTTTCACGAGCTTAAACTATAAAAATTTATCTTTTGACATCGGGTACCCATCAAGAGAGGATCACACTTATCTAACACGAAGAAGGAAATGATCAAGTAAACACCCAACAAGTGATACACTTACAATGTAGAACTTAGACAATTGTAACACTTCATAGCTCTTATATAAATTCTCATAAGTAAGGTTGTGTGTATAGAATTACCGATATACTTCAACTATCCCAAACAACACCAAATCTATCATAACTGAAATGACCAAGTCTACCCAAGATGCCACCATACTAAGAGGACAAACTTAGGATTGGTACACCCGATCCACCACTAGAAATTCACCCATAGATATTACATAAAAAAATGCGTGGGTATAGACAACGAATCACACTCCAAAACATATCCAAAACGAAGTAAATGGTCACATAAGAATATACAGAACCAAGGTCGAATAACACTAGATACTCCTTCCATAATGCCCATATCAAACATTTTCATTCATCTGGCTCTATCTCTTTGATTTTCTGGCTACCTACAATCCACAACTTTGGTCTCCATTACAATTGTACCCATGCTCAATTTATTAGGCCCAACATACTTTTTACATCATTCCATTGAAGAACACACTCTTAGTACTAATAACCATCATATTCACCCCAACTATCTACCTTACTCTCAAACCATAACTAAGGTCAAAATCTTCTTAGAAAATACATTGTTGCCTTCAAAAATTTGAAAATACGGCTCCTTCTCTTTTCATTTAAGAATTTCATGACAAATACATGTCACACCCAAGACTGATAACACTAATTCCAAATCTAAAAGTACTTTACCATCGAGATACAACAATTGAATCACACTCAATGTGAACTCCACGTAATTTTTTAGATACCAAATTTTAACTAATATTCAAAACCATCATATACCTCATACTAACACTTACGAAATTCTTGGCCACTCAAATAATTCGGTGTACTATAAGCTCATAATTTCTACTCACCATCAAATGCCTATGTAACACATCCTAACAGTCTGTATCGTCCCTTCAACAAAGTACGTAGTTTCAATCCCCTCGAAATCCTCATTAATCATGTAAAACTGTATGTCCACATTTTTTTAACATCAATAAGTTATCTATCATTATTTGAACAATCTAGCTCGACATTACCACATATAATCTTCCACACATCATTGATTGTCAGCCAAACAAAACTCAATCTTTAGAAAAGTTGATGATAATTCCTAGCAAGTTTGCACCGAACTAGTTCATATCTCACAGTCATATCTAAACTCATAGATAAAAAAAATTAATAAATCTTTCGACTTAAAACCAAGGGCATATACAAGAGGTCTTATTCCTTCACTTTTCTTAAGTTCTTTTCATGACACAAATTTCAAATACCTTGAACTCTTCAATACACCATACTCTTTCTCCTTTCGCTGACTTGCTTACCAATCTTATCCTTTGACCAACAACCCACGATATTTCTACCTGATCCTCTAAATCAAAACATTACGTGAAATTCCTCTTAGGTATAACAAACAAAAGTAAACAAATTCACTAATCAAATTATGCATAAGTCCTTCTAAATGTTTTATACTCAATGCGATCGATCACTTCTTACTTTACCAAACCATACCTTGACTAAACACACTACCAAAAACCTAAACTCACCATGAAAAACTTGAATTTTGATCCCAATCGAGTAACAAAATCCCATTATCTATCAACATTAGCTCATACATTGAAGATCTTTATGAATTCACGTATCTTAGCCTATAATTGATCGCCTCTCCATTGATCTTACCGTATCCTTCATTAAAAATTCAATTGTACCAATTACCAAACTCAAAACAATAAAGCACTTATCATCAGACTCCAGTTAAACATCTGTAGACTTCTTTCTCAAATCTTATCCAACTACTTTTAACTGATATAAATGACACGTAACACTATCACCATAACCATACTAACACAGATGGAACCACATGTCTCTATACCTCAATTCTAAATCCCTTTGAAGATACTTCCTTAGCCCGAGCAATAAGAGAAAATATTCTTACTTTCACCTCTTTCCCAAGGCTACACTACATCCCACTATATTTTTCATTATGACTTTAGTTCCTTTAAGTTTTATTCGAGCGACATCCCAACTCCTATAAAAAAGAAATTACTTTACAACCACGTTACTCATCAAATAGTAGAAAATCATAACATTATATACTCGAAAGTCGTCATTACCATAAAACAAATCCATTTAACCAACAATCCTTATCATATAGTTGCATCTTTGTATAATCCATCATGAACTCTTATTATCGTTATACTTAGTAGCCATTAACATCATCTAGAAGTCAACATTGTCATCTACATGACATCTTAATCCAGTTATACCAACCAAAATCAAAGGACTAACCCAATTTTATACGCACTTTCTTACTAAAATTCTCAATTACATTCACACAAGTATACTTGTTGAGACTTCCTTTACCTATAAGCTTGTCATTCTAATTTCGATCCACTTCCAAGCAGCTTACGGTTAAATCAACACTCATCTAAAATCCTCAGGATACATTTCACAACCTAAACACATCGATATCATACCAAAGATCCACCACTAAAAGCTTTCTTATAAATAATGCTTAACCCATCCATCCTTTTAATCATTCCACTTCCATTATCAAACTAATCAAGATATTGCATATACCACACAAGTAATATTTGCTAAACTAGGATAACTAACCGTAAACAATCCCTTAAAATTATTTAACATTCTAAATCTAACCACACATCCTTTACATAAGTATATTACTTCCACCTTAGTACTAGGTTTAACATTCAAGTCAAACAATGAGGACTACGCACCAGTCATCACATAAGTGAAAGAGAATGGAATGAAGCGATAAAAATCAAAGTGAACCAAGGACGCACGATAGAGATTCAAAAAGTGAAGATTTTTCCTAAAAGTCACTATAGGCTCTCGAAGATAAGTACAAATGTCTCTGTATCGATCTGTGAGACTCTACATAGACTCGGCTTGTCCAAACGTGAGACCTATGATCCTGGGGTTCTGATACCATTTTGTCACGACCGAAAAATGGACGTGATGGCACTCGTCTTATCCCACCAAGACAGGTCATCCTAAAACTGAACCATTACAATAAAGTGTAGAAATTTTATAATCAACTCAAAAATACTCCCAAAATCTGGTTGTCACGTGTACAAGCCTCTAAAGTATTACAATTGAATCAAAAGAAAAATACAAGTCTCATATGACATTGTCTATAGAGTAGAACAAGATCATAAACAGGAGTACGAAGGTCTACTGAGTTGACAAGCAGCTACCTCACAAATCTCCAAGAAGCCTCGGAAAAGAAGAGAATGACAAGTACCACAAAAATCCAGGCTCGTAACCTACAAAAGATTGTAGAAGCAAGGGTTGAGTACCAAACCACACGGTACTCAGCAAGTAAACCTCTAACCAGGAGCTCAAGGGATAGAATACAAGAACTCCTTACACCCAAACCGAACCTTCGCAACTACAGCCTGTTTAATACCAGCGCAACATAATAGTTCATAGTTTACAAAGCACATAGCTCAACACAACACTCTAACAATTTCATATACTCAACAACAACAATAGTTGCATATCCTCAACAACAACACTCTAATAATTTCATATACTCAACAACAACAATAGTTGCATATCCTCAACAACAACACTCTAACAATTGCATATCTTCAACAACAAGCTCCATATTCATCAGTCACAAGTTCCATAGAAAGGCACTCGCAAGATCGGCAACACATAAGATTAAGTTCACCAATAATAAAGAAGTGCAATGCAATGAAATGCAATGTCAAGAATAGTGATGCATGTCTGACCTAATGATACACACCCGTTGTCTCTCAGTCCGGGAGCCATGGGGGACAAATCTGTCCAAGCATCCATCGCGTCGCGCGATACAACTTTTCAAATGGTACATCCGTTTTATTATTAATCTTTCTCAATCCACATAACACTTGTCACAACGATGTCTCAGAACAATGCAACTGACATGTTCGCACAAATAATGAGGAGATGACCATTTTCATAACATTGCACAATTCACAACAACACAATCATGATACAACATCAAAAATGATTCAACAAACCTTTCATACCATTTTCAACACATCACAAACTATTAATCACATTGCATTTTATTACCCCTTATTCATCATTAGAATTAATCAATGTGGCCAAGTCAACCCATCACCAAGTTTCATTACCCCCTAACACATATTATAAGGAAATACACGAATTCTATAGACTTAACAAGGGTTTAGAAATCCACTTGCCTCAATCAATCAAGAATTCACTCCGGGACTTGAGCCTTCTCTTTTCGTTGAGCTTCCAAATCAATGCAATCTATTCAAGTACATAGTCACAATAAGATTCCGAAACTAACAACACTCATGCCACTATAGGTTTAGCCTAGACCCAAAAGCTTACCCAAATTTATAATTAAGTTCCTAACTCTTGATGCCCATTAACTTGTCAATTATTCCAATTCCTTCAAATATCGTAAATCTAATGACATTCACAAAAATACAAACAACAATGACATTATTATTTTTCCATGAAATCAATTAGGCCTTAACTTATATAAGTAACAATCTAACTCCTTTAGTTAGCATTCACCTTACTACTTGAAACTGTAGGAAGCATGTATGGAAAATAATTATACATATACTCCTAACAATTCAATTCCCTTAATCCCCAAAAATTGACAGCAAACAAAAAGGAATATAATAATAATAACAATACTATTAACACCCACCGTTACCATTAATTTCCAAAACAACTCAAATCCCATTTTAACTAACATACAATAATTTCACCTTAATTTCCCCAATATGTTAATGAATTAAAATATTAAACTAACATCAAAGAAAAGTCTCACATCCTAGTAGTGTTTCATCCACCAACTATAGCAATTTAGCCAATACGCTCTAGTCCATCAATATATATATAGATATATATCATATATATAGAGAGATATATCTTATATGCAATAATCTGTACAAGAATAGAAAAATGAGCTTCACATATACATATTTATTTATTTACCTGAAAAACTCCTTGTTCCCGCCGCACAAGTTCTCCACGAACTTTTCTTTCGCTTTCGTCCGTTGAGTTCTTGCCTTCTCTTTTTTTTTTTTCCCTCTAAATTATGACCCAATAATTCTCGACCCTAATAATTATTTTTCTATATGGGTCAAGTTGTATTAAACTAATTATAAACTTAACCCATTAAGCTTTAACTAAAATTAGTTATTTAATAATTAACCATCAATTAGTTCACTCTAGTTAAATGAATATTCAAAATTTCCAAAAATGACCATCCAGGTCATTACATTATCCACTACTAAAAACCATGTTCGTACTCGAACATAAGAAAGAAGAAGGAAGAATAACCGACGTTACCAAAATCTTAAGTTATGACCTACCAGTTGGTTGTTCATCTCTCCAAGTGAGTTCCTCCTTAAGACCATTCCATCAAGTTCAACTACTAAGAACTGAACTTTTTAGTCAAACTTTGGCAATCTATAAATCAGTAGTAATTACCAAGCCACAGACTAACCCATGAATCCAATCTGAATCGAAACCCATTGGACCCTAACACAATCATCGTGATGAATATTTTCTCACATGACCAAGATAACCTTCTGAATCAATATTGACTACAACCTGAAATGAGCCTGAATCAACCACCAGACGCTCATAATGCACAAATCATCACAGATCTTTTCAAGATTTCCTTCTCACAACACAATCTTTTCGCGAGCTTAAACTATAAACATTAATCTTTAGATATCGGGTACCCATCAAGAGAGGATCACACTTATCTAATAGAAAGAAGGAAATGATCAAGTAAACACCCAACAAGTGATACACTTACATTGTAGAACTTAGACAATTGTAACACTTCATAGCTCTTATATAAATTCTCATAAGCAAGGTTGTGTGTACAGAACTACCGATATACTTCAACTATCCCAAACAACACCAAATCTATCATAACTGAAATGACCAAGTCTACCCAAGATGCCACCATACTAAGAGGACAAACTTAGGATTGGTACACCCGATCCACCACTAGAAATTCACCCATAGATATTACAGAAAAAAATGCGTGGGTATAGACAACGAATCACACTCCAAACCATATCCAAAACGAAGTAAATGGTCACATAAGAATATACAGAACCAAGGTCGAATAACACCAGATACTCCTTCCATAGTGCCCATATCAAACATTTTCATTCATCTGGCTCTATCTCTTTGATTTTTTGGCTACCCACAATCCACCACTTTGGTCCCCATTACAATCGTACCCATGCTCAATTTATTAGGCCCAACATACTCTTTACATCATTCCATTGAAGACCACATTCTTAATACTAATAACCATCATATTCAGCCCAACTATCTACCTTACTCTCAAACCATCACTAATATCAAAATCTTCTTAGGAAATACATTGTCGCCTTCAAAAATTTCAAAATACGGTTCCTTCTCTTTTCATTTAAGAATTTCATGACAAATACATGTCACACCCAAGACTGATAACACTTATTCCAAATCTAAAAGTACTTTACCATCGAGATACAACAATTGAATCACACTCAATGTCAAATCCACGTATTTTTTTAGATACCAAATTTTTACTAATATTCAAAACCATCATATACCTCATACTAACACTTACGAAATTCTTGGCCACTCAAATAATTCGGTGTACTATAATCTCATAATTTCTATTCACCATCAAATGCCTATGTAACACATCCTAACAGTCTGTATCGTCCCATCAACAAAGTATGTAGTTTCAATCCCCTCGAAATCCTCATTAATCATGTAAAATTGTATGTCCACATTTTTTTTAACATCAATAAGTTATCTATCATAATTTGAACAATCTAGCTCGACATAACCACATATATTCTTCCACACATCATTGATTGTCAGCCAAACAAAACTCAATCTTTAGAAACGTTGATGATAATTCCTAGTAAGTCTGTACCGAACTAGTTCATATCTCACAATCATATCTAAACTCATAGATAAAAAAAATTAATAAATCCTTCAACTACAAACCAAGGGTTTATACAAGAGGTCTTATTCCTTCACCTTTCTTAAATTCTTTTCATGACACAAATTTCAAATACCTTGAACTCTTCAATACACCATACTCTTTCTCCTTTTGCTGACTTGCTTACCAATCTTATCCTTTGACCAACAACCCACGATATTTCTACCTGATCCACTAAATCAAAACATTACGTGAAATCCACCTTAGGTATAACAAACTAAAGTAACCAAATTCACTACTCAAATTATGCATAAGTCCTTCCAAATGTTTTATACTCAATGCGATCGATCACTTCTTACCTTACCAAACCATACCTTGACAAAACACACTGCCACAAACCTAAACACACCATGAAAAACTTGAATTTTGATCCCAACAGAGTAAGACAATCCCATTATCTATCAACATTAGCTCATACATTGAAGATCTTTATGAATTCACGTATCTTAGCCTGTAATTGATCGCTTCTCCATTGATCTTTCGATATCCTTCATTAAAAATTCAATTCTACCAATTACCAAACTCAAAACAATGAAGCACTAATCATCACACTCGACTCAAACATCTGTAGACTTCTTTCTCAAATCTTATCCAACTACTTTTAATTGATATGAATGACACATAACACTATCACCATAACCATACTAACACATATGGAACCACATGTCTCTATACCTCAATTCTCAATACCTTTGAAGATACATCCTTAGCTCGTGCAATAAGAGAAAATATTCTTACTCTCACCTCATTCCGAAGGCTGCACTACATCCCACTATATTTTTCATTATGACTTTAGTTGCTTTAAGTTCTATTCGAGCGACATCCCAACTCCTAAAAAAAAACTACTATACAACCTTGTTACTCGTCAAATAGTAGAAAATCATAACATTAGATACTCGCAAGTCGTCATTACCATAAAAACAAATCCATTTAACCAACAATCCTTATCATATAGTTGCATATTTCTGTAATGCATCATGAACTCTTATTATCGTTATACTTAGTAGGCATTGCCATCAACTAGAAGTCAACATTGTCATCTACATGACATCTTAATCCAATTATACCAACCAAAATCAAAGGACTAACCCAATTTGATACACACTTTCTTACTAAAATTCTCAATTACGTTAACACAAGTTTACTCGTTGAGAGTTCCTTTACCTATAAGCTTGTCATCCTAATGTCGATCCACTTCCAAGGAGCTTACGGTTAAATCAACACTCATCTAAAATCCTCAAGATACATTTCACAACCTAAACACCTCAATATCATACCAAAGATCCACCACTAAAGGCTATCTTATAAATAATGCTTAACCCATCCATCCTTTTAGTTATTCCACTTCCATTATCAAACTAATCAAGATATTGCCTATATCACACAAGTACTATTTGCTTTACTGGAATAACTAACCGTACACAATCCCTTAAAATTGTTAAACTTCTAAATCAAACCACACATCATTTACATAAGTATATTACTTCCACCTTAGTACTAGGTCTAACATTCAAGTCATACAATGAGGACTACGCACCAGTCATCACATAAGTGAAAGAGAATGGAATGAAGCTAGAAAATTCAAAGTGAACCAAGGACGCACGAGAGAGATTAAAAAAGTGAAGATTTTTCCTAAAAGTCACTACAACCTCTCGAAGATAAATACAAACGTCTCTGTATTGATCTGTGAGGCTCTACATAGACTCGGCTTGTCCACACGTGAGACCTATCATCCTGGGGCTCTGATACCAATTTGTCAAGACCAAAAAATGGACGTGATGGCACTCGTCTTATCCCATCAAGACAAGTCAGCCTAAAACTCAACAAATACAATAAATGGCGGAAATTTTATAATCAACTCAAAAATACTTCCAAAAGCTGGTTGTCACGTGTACAAGCCTCTAAAGTGTTACAATTGAATCAAAAGAAAAATACAAGTCTCATATGACATTGATTCTAGAGTAGAACAAGATCATAAACAAGAGTAAGAAGGTCTGCTGAGTTGACAAGCAGTTACCTCACAAACCTCCAAGAAGCCTCGGAAAAGAAGAGAATGACAAGTACCATAAAATTCCAGGCTCGTAGCCTACAAAAATTGTAGAAGCAAGGGGTGAGTACCAAACCACACGGTTCTCAGCAACTAAACCTCTAAACATGAGCTAAAGGGATAGAATACAAGAACTTCTTACACCCCAACCGAACCTTCACAACTACAGCCTGCCTAGTAACAGCCCAACATAATAGTTCACAGTTTACAAAGCACATAGCTCAACACAACACTCTAAACAATTTCATATCCTCAAAAACAACAATAGTTTCGTATCTTCAACAACAACAGTCTAACAATTGCATATCTACAACAACATGCTCAATATTCATCAGTCACAAGTTCCATAGAACGACACTCACAAGATCAGCAACACACAAGATCAAGTTCACCAATAATAAAGAAGTGCAATGCAATGAGAAACAACGTCAAGTATAGTGATGCATGTCTGACCTAATGATACACACCCGTTGTCTCTCAGTCCGGGAGCCATAGGGGACATATCTGTCGATTCGTCCATCGCGGCGCGCGATACGACCCTCGATAATAGAAATCATAGCGGCGCGCGATACGACCCTCGATAATAGTAACAATCGCGGCGCGCGATACGTCTTTCAGAATATAGTATCCGTCGCGGCACGAGACACATCTCTCGAAATATAGTATCCGTCGCAGGGTGCGATACGACCCTCCAAATGGTACATGCTCTTTAATTTCTTGATCTTTCTCAATCCACATAACACTTGTCACAACCATGTCCCAGAACAATGCAACTGACATGTTCACAGAAATAATGAGGAGATGACTATTTTCATAACATTGCACAATTCACAACAACACAATCATGATAAAACATCAAAAATGATTCAACAAACCTTTTAAACCATTTTCAACACATCACAAACTATTAATCACATTGCCTTTAATTACCCCTTATTCATCATTAGAATTAATCAATGTGGACAAGTCAACCCATCACCAAGTTTCATTACCCCCAAACACATATTATAAGGAAATACACGAACTCTATAGACTTAACAAGGGTTTAGAAATCCACATGCCTCAATCAATCAAGAATTCACTACGGGACTTGAGCCTTCCCTTTTCGTTGAGCTTCCAAATCAATGCAATCTATTCAAGTACATAGTCACAATAAGATTCCGAAACTAACAACACTCATGCCACTATAGGTTTAGCCTAGACCCAAAAGCTTACCCAAATTTATAATTAAGTTCCTAACTCTTGATGCCCATTAACTTGTCAATTATTCCAATTCCTTCAAATATCGTAAATCTAATGACATTCACAAAAATACAAACAACAATGACATTATTATTTTCCCAAGAAATCAATTAGGCCTTAACTTATATAGAGTAACAATCTAACTCCTTTAGT
>JAJOOH010006410.1:0-17001 GCA_029582605.1 Solanum gracilifrons | reverse complement strand
AAGAGAGAAGGCCGCCCCTTTCAGAAAATTACTAAAACAGATTCAACAATTACCCACAAAAAAAATTAAAAAAAAAAGTAGCAACCGGTACATGAAAAAGGACAAAGCATACGCATCCAGAAAATGAGCAAAATAAAGGTAATTCCACCCACCCACCCCAAAAAGTTCAATTTTTGTCCGCTTTCTTAAGGCTGAAAACAAACAAAACAAGTATAACTTTCTGGGTTAAAAAAAGGGGGGAAAAACCAACGGAAAGAAAAAAAAAACCCTAAATTAGAAAATACAACAAGAACATTAACAATCCGAACTTGTTAGTCATCATATGAATCCTCTGTATCTATTCCTCTCCATTTGAACCCTTAATTCGAATATAACCCTAAATTAAACCTATGAACTTTTTATTTATCAATGAGATATGATCAATCAATGGAAATGAACGTCAGGAAAAATCAAACAACTGAAACAAAGAAGCAAAAATATAAAATTATTACCTCTTGAAAGAAATCAGACAGTCATCGGAAAACATTCCCCGGTAATCGTCGCCGGAATCGGAAGAGAGAATGATTAGCAGACTTTTGCATTTAAGAGAGAGAAATAGAAGTTTGTTATTGATGTGTGTCCCAAAAAAACAACTGCGTACCGTTTGTATTGGGCCCTGTGGGTCCCATCTTTTCTTGATAACGGTGCAAGAAATACCAACATTCTTTATATTGTACGCTGCTGATGCACCAGATCGTAACCCTTGTCAAGGCCCGAACAATAACGACGGCGTTTCGTCGAATCCCACTTTTTGCTTTAAAAAAAGATATCATTTTCTTATTTTGACTTGACACGAATTATAATCCTTTCATTTTATCTTATTTTGACTTGACTAAGAAAATAAAGAATATTTTTGAAGTAGTCTAAAACTTTTCATATGAAAAGTTGAAATTAAAAAATATTACTCCCTCTCAATTTATGTGACGCCTTTCAGATTTCTAGATTCAACTAAATCTATGTTTGATCGTAATTTTTTCATATATCTTTTTAAAACAAACATATACTAGTTAATTACTTAACATAACTATATTTTACTTTAATTACAATTCGCGACCTACTTTTAGCTATAATTACGCAACTCAGCTTTTTAGTTTGTATAATTCGCACATTTGTATAATTCGAAATTTGTATAACTTTTGTATAATATAATTTGTATGACTGTTTACACTTCTGATGTTTCTAATTGTATAAATTCGTTATTTCGAGTTTATACAAAAATAATTGAATTATACAAATGTACCGGCGAATTATACAAACCTGTGAATTATACAAATCCGCGAATTATACAAACGAGACAACTTAAACTGTAGCTACAACCCGTAAATATGTAAACTATAGCTATGAAGCATAATTAAGTTTATTATAGTGGCTATTTGCAAAAGTTGCTCAATTATGGTGATTTATAGTACTTTTTACGTAGCTTACAAGTACATAAATTTCATTTTAGAAAAACTGAAAATTTCATAAACAATTTTTTTATCAAACTTAAATTACTTGACTATTAAAAACTGAAAAATGTCATATAAATTGATACAAATAAAGTCTCATATAGAAGAAAAACTTATTTTAAAAACAGATAAAGAAGAAAAACATTATTTTAAAAACAGATTCAAAATGAAAGTAGAATAAACAAATTCACTCAAGGAAGTAATATAATTATGCCATGAACGGACCAATCTGTATTAAAGTAATATATTATTTATATTACATTGAATATATTAATGCCTTTTATATTTGTTCGCAAGTTTTATTTGCATATTCAAACTATGGATTTTTCAATGAATCATCTAAATAGGTGATAAAATATTATTTTAGACTCTTTTAATTTATATGTAGAAAAGTTTTGTGAGTATTCACAATTTACTATTACGTAAACAAGTTAATCACATAATATGTGTTTTTCCTTGAAAACATAGAACGATTTAAATACGTATGAGATTTTACATTTTATTTAAAATAATGCACATAACTAAAAATATATAATATATTTTAAATGATTAATCTAAGAGAAAATTTCGCAAATAGCTGCTAAAATAAATTTAATTAGGCTCCGTAACTATAGTTTATTAATCACAGTTTGTAGCTACATATTATAGGAAGGAGAGAGGCGAACGATATTGAGAGAGAAAGGGAGAGAGACGAGCGAGAGAGGGCAGAGAGGCAAATTGTATATGTATATCTGTCAGATAATTATATATATATATATATATATATATATATATATAAGTTGTAACTGGTATACATACATATGTATTTGTATATCTGGCGAGCGAGATTGAGGGACAGAGGAGAGAAGCTAGCGAGATTGGGAGATGGAGGAGAGAGGCGAGCGAGAGAGGGCATAGAGTGGTATATGTATAATAGAGGAGAGAGGCACAAGTAATTATAGCTTAATTTAAGTTGCGAGTGATAACTAATAAAAACTTTAGCTATGTTAGCTAATTAATTAATATATATTTGTTTATCCGCGTAATTTCTTCTTAGTGTAATGCATAATATTACGGACCAAGAATTAGAAGGCTGTTGATGCATAATATTACGGACCAAGAATTACAAGGCTCTTGATTTATGGCCCATATATGGTATCTTATTGTCATTTGTCAGCCCACATACTTCACAAGTCCGCCCAATGTGCTTGAACAAAATCATTCCGCCTCCCAAAATTTGGCTAACGCTATAATAAATGTAATATATGACATATTAGACGATCTTTATGTTATTACCTCTTAATTAATTGCATGTGCTTTTACAATTTTATTCGTTTCAATTTGTTTATCTAATTTTGATTTCATAACATGGAGTTTAAAATAAATAAAAAAGAATTAAAACAAATATTCTTTTTAAAACGGACTACAAATTAAAAAATACCCTATTTTTTATTTATATACTAGTTGAATTAATTATGAAATTTTACAATTAGTTAATTTGTATAAATTGTAAGTATAATAAAGGGATTGTTAGAAAAGATAAAGTAGGGAAAATTGTATAAAATCTTGAGGAAAAATATAGAAATATCTCCGACGCAAGCATATCAACATTACAAGGGAAAGGAAAAATGAATAAAAAGAAGGGAAAAGGGTCAAAAATACCCCTCAACTTTGTTTTATTGGTTGACTATATTCTTACCGTTAAAATGGAGTTATTTTTACCCCTACCGTTACTATTTTCACTATTTTTACCCCTCAATTGGATGGAAAACCCAAATCAACTAAAATTATCCAATTTCAATTAAATGACCCGATTTTCTCTTTTAATCCAAACCCGACCCATTATATCAAATTAAAACCCTAAACCCATCTCTCTAATCTTCTCCATCTTCTTTCTTGTCGAAACACATGCTACTAAAATTGACAGCAAATGTTTTGTAGTTAAATGAGTCAAAATGTAGCAATGATCACACAATCAGTCAAAATTAGCACATTAGTGTGGTTGGATCTTGGAGCTCGTTCAATCATCGGATTTTGCTTTCCTCCGGCCAGATCTGAAACTGTGATATTACTTGCTTGTTGAGCCTAGCCGGATATGAAGTTGTGGCTGTTGTTTTCGAGCCTTGATGCTCGCCTGATTGTGTTGTTGGTTTGATTTGTTAGAGGTGCTTCAGTTGTTTTCCGGTGGGGTTTTGTTGGTTGGTTGCTTGAAGGTCGGAGAACTGGTGGTCTGGTGGTCATTTGCTGGTTGTTTTAGCTTGGGTGATGGAGGTCTGGGTTTTGGTGGGCTGAAGTGTGGTTTTACCACCGAATTTTGGCGTGGAGATGGTGGTGTTTGAAAGCTGTTTCAGAACGATTTCGCGGCTGTTTGAATGATTTCGGCGGTGTGTGGTTTGTTTAATGTTGTTCCAGCTTGGAACTGGCCGGAAATGGAGAAGAAAGGTCTTGGTGTGGTCACCGGAAAGTAGAGGGAAATGAGTTTGTTAATGTTTTCTGCTTGGTGTCGATTCTGGTTTTTGGGGATTTTGAGTGGTGGTTTCAGGTGGTCGTTTGGAGGTTGTTTCGGTGGTGTTTAGCCGGAAAAGGGAGAAAATGAATGGTGGTTTTGGGTTACCGGAGCTTGATTTGGGGTTTTAGTTTGGTATAAATGGGTTGGGTTCGGATTAAAAAGAGAGAATCGGGTCATTTAATTGAAATTGGGTAATTTTAGTTGATTTGAGTTTTGCATCCAATTGAGGGGTAAAAATGGTGAAAATAGTAACGGTAGGGGTAAAAATAATTCCATTTTAACGATAAGAGTATAGTCAACCAATAAAATAAAATTAAGGGGTATTTTTGACCCTTTTCCCTGAAAAGAAACAAAAGAACAAAAGAAGAGAGGAAAAAGGTATAACAAAACGACAAATGGGGAAAAAGTGTAAAGAAGAAGAAACGCAGAAACAATTGTGAATGCGGATGAAAACAAGTGGGCTTATCATATGGTTTAAAACCAAAAAAAAAGGAGGCACCGATTATTAACTTATTAAATTCACGTGAACTCATCGATTAAATCGACTTATATCCTTCTGATAACCGGCCGAGTGGAGCGGGTGTATTCATAACAATGGAATTCTGTTGGAAAATAATGACTTCATAATTAATATGGAAACATGTATTATTATTTTATGACGACAATGGTTTGATATATCATAAGTAATATTTTTTAGGAGTACTATTGAAGGTGATAATATAAAAATGTTGACTGAAGTAAAGTGATATATTGATCAGCAACCAAAAGTACTAGTTATTCTTTTCTAAAAAAAATGTTTTTGTAATAATAAACAAGTATATATTATAAGGGAGGTAGCTCAGCTTGTGCACAATGCCGACCAAAAAACAAAAGGAATAAAGCAGACAAGTGAAACACATGGTGAATCGTAAATGTAGCTGCTGCTGCTATTCATAACTGATGTTGATGTATTCACTTGACGATACATGATTATAAATTAGGTTTATAAGTTTTACGTATTTACGGTATAATTTTCTATATACATATCAAATGCTATTTTTTGTTTCAATTGATGTGTCATACTTTTCTAATAAAAACGATATACGTCCTTATAAATTCTTATGAATTAGACAATGCATAAGTTAAGTTTCACCAATATGTCTTTATCAAATAGTTGTACATTGTAAACTTTTGATGAGATGCGCGCTCATTGTCATTGTTATGTCAAAAGAAACAAAATTCAAATCACATTCGACAGCAGGGTCCTGAATATATAGATCTATTACTATCATTCTTATAATTAGGGGCAGAGCTAGAGTTTTGTATACGATAAAAAATTCAATAAAAGGTGGAGAGGGAGAGTTGGCACTAAATTAATACTCACAATTGAATTATTAAAAAGGAGGATTTGAGTTGGAAAAAGACAACTTTAATCATAAGTTCGTGAAATATATTAGTACAATAAATTGAGATTATAGATATCAATTATTTAATGACAGATGAAAGCACGAGCATTAGTCACACGTGGCTTACATGCCGTATATAGATAGCTAGGAAATCACATGCTCACATGTGACTAAATTGAAATAATTTCTGATTTTTTAAAACTCATAATCATATTTCTATTAGCCAACAATTGAGATACATAATACATTGATATTGCGTCTATTCATTTGTTTGGTATAAATATTCGGAGCGTGAATAATTTTTTTTACGTCCATTATATATGTGGGTGAGATCGAGTTAGTTAAAACAATATTTGTGGTGTGAGGCAAAGGAAGAATGAAGGAAATAGAGCAGAGGAGAATGCAGGGAATGTGCAGAACAAGCTGTACATTTCATGCTGCTTCACTGTCTATACATTGTCACATGCCCCCTCTCTCTCAACACTTTATTTCTCTCTTCTATTTGCCTCTTACCTTAGCATGTGCAATATCCCATGTGCTTTTTCTTCCATCGGCCCACCTCTATGTGACAGTCGCCGAGTCAGAAGGGAGTCTGAAAAAATGGATTTGGGCCTAACTCAATCTCAAAAGTTAGCTTATGAAGGGAGGATTGTTCAAGTTCATATAAAGAGACCAAATTCTCATCCCTTTTCCGATGTGGAAATTCTTAACTTAATCATTGTGTTCACAGACTTAATAACTTTTGTTCAAACTCTATATATGACATTAGTATTTGATGATCATGAAAAATCTAACTATTTTATGATCGTTATAAAAATTTATAAGCTTTAAATTTTGAATTCGATTTTAACTGACGAAGATGAAGGGCCTTTGATTTTCCTCATGTAAATGGTCTCATTTGATGTACGTTTTTTAGGCTTTGTTGGCCCATACACACATTCACATGCGCCATTACACAACTGGCTAACTAACTTTTCTTCCCTATTCAATGACTTTCTTGCCCTTTCTTATCTTTGCTTCATCTTTTTTTTAGTCCTTCAAAAAAAGTACTCTCTTGTCTACCTTAATTTTAGATTATTCTCTACTAAAATGTTATAAAAATAAATGAATAACGGCTCCCTTTTTAATCTATCTAATTAACATGGTCAAGTTCAACGTCACTCGACGATCCAATATAATTTTACACTCAATAATGTATCAATTGTCATTACATATATTACTGTATTATGATATGATATTTTCTATACTTTATCATGCATTAACATTCTTTGGTTAATAAATGGGCGTGTATAAATATCAAGCGTGAGTAGATTGACTATGGAGGGAAAAATATCTAATAAAAATGGTCTGTGCAAAAGAAGAAAAAGGGAAAGAGCTAGAGACTCAAAAAGAGTGTGTTACGAGAGAATATCCTAAATAATAAAAATGACTTAAGAGGGAAAAGTATAACCTTTATTTGGACATTTATTGAGGGTAATTTGGGTACAAAAATAGAAGGTCCCGTCATTTCACATGTGATCTAAGCCAGCTTTCTCTGGCAAAGCCTTGTCCTCTAAATTTCTTTGTCAACTTGGATACATATTATTTTACCCTAATAATTACGTAACCAAATTGGTTTAGTTTTCTCACCAAATAAATACTATATCGAGAGGAGTATGATAGGGCGGCTGAGATTTTTCCATCTCTAATAAAAAATATCGCCGTATCGATTTAACTATTTAAGATGCAAAAAATAATAATCATTCGTGTCAAAATATCTTCCGATATTTATTGATGGTAGACATATACTCGATTGGAATGCGAATAACTAAAAAGTTGTTCTTCTCTTGAGTTTGTTAATTTAGCTCAAAATCATACTCATGAAAAAAAGTTTGACAAAATTATAAACGATTTTAATGTCTTTGCCCTAATTAGTGTAGCCAGGAAGTTCATTCTTCTCATTGATCTATTCGACATAAATATTAAATCATAAAATTTTAAATATATTAAATGTAAGTAGATACTAATAAGTTTCATTTCAGAGTATAGTGCCGCGAATTTAAATGTCAATAACTTTGTGTTAACATGTGAAAGAGAAGTACTTATTTCACATGAAGTAAAATAACAAGTCGTGGAGTTGGGATCTATTCTCATTTCTCATTGTTATAGAGAACCCAAATGTCATGGTTCATCAAGAGAAAAAAAGCGCCCATAAATGAGCAGGACCATTAACTTTTTTTTGGGACCTTTCTATTATTTGTAATAATATAATAATGGAAACTACACGGCCTACAATTTTGTTAGTTTGGCTTTTACAAGTCCTAGTAATTTGAATTTTCAAACAATTTTGAGATATTTTTGCTTTATGATGAGTCCTTTCGACTCTCGAGGAGTGATAAATGACAGAGTCAAAAATTTAACGAAGAGTGTAAATATGTTTCTTTTCGGTTACAAAATTTGTACGAATCACGTGTGGTACAAATTTTTCAATAATTATAGGATACTACGAATTGAATTGTGCATCGCCAATAAGCCTAAATTCATGTGAAGTTATTAATGAACGCTTCTCTGGCAAGAAATGATTTTTGCTAAAGCCATTTATTATTTTTGGCTCGTGCTTTCTCTAGAACGTTGAGGAAATAATTAAGAAATTAATTGATGTCGACTTTTATTTCAATAATTCTGATACAGTTGCTATCTCAAATTTATAATTAATTATTTCTGTTCGTTTTATTTAATCCTATCACGTCAACTAAACGGTTGCAAATAGCATGCGTCCAAAAAATTTGTTGGCAATATTTTAGTGGAGGAATTTGACAGTTATAACTATAGTATCTTATTATGATGTCATATATTTTCTTGTTATTTATTCTTTAATAAATCTGTCCTTTTTATTTTTAATAGTAACAACTAACATGCGTTGTTTCTATTCTGTAGATAGGTAATGCAGAAGCAAAAATTGAATTAAAATGACATTTAATAAATTTTTGTGGTATGTTTTTGTGTTGATTTTTACAAGTACATTACAATCTCTCCATTTCTTTTTATAGAGATATGATGATGTTTAAGGCTTTACAAATCAAATTATCAATTAAATAAAGCATTTGATAGCATTAATCATACAAATTATTTTCCTGTTCTTGAATTGAATGTCTCACTAGATGATTCCAGATTTGAATCCCGAGTCAGCAAAAAAGAAAGACCACCAAAAGTAACAACCACCAAGATAGTCCTCGAAGAAAGAAGTCATTTTTACGGTATTTTCGCTTCCAGTCATATTGCGCTTTTCAAGAATCAATTTGACTAATTTTTAAAGCTAAATTAGATTACATTCATTTGATATTTTAAAATTAAATTTTAGATATTAAAAAATTATATGAAAAGTACTATAACTTGCAACTTTTTCATATCAATATGATGAAAAAGTATATCTTGAAGTGTTAATCAAAATTCATATAGTTTAAGTATCTTTATCTCTTCCTTAAATAAGTAAGTAATTATGAGTAGTTAATTAATACATATATATCTTCGTTGGAGTAGTAAAGTTGAAATAAAAATAAAGTCAAGATATTTATGTGATAAAGTTCGAATATGCTAGGATTTAATAAGGATTTTTATAGTTATATGTTCTTATGAAATTTATGTTATTAAAAAAAGTAGAGATTGTGACCAAAGAATTTTTCCTTTAAAGTATTCAATAATATTAGTTAGGGTTATAATTTATTTTATTTTTTTGGAACCACAGAATAACCCGCAGCCGCTACAATCCCTGTCACAGGATGAGCATTCTGTGGTAACCACTTTGTGCGCACTGGGTAATAAATATAGAATTTAAATTTAATTATTAATAAACGGATAAATAAGAACAGAGCGACTACCAAAAAGTGGTAATGGTATTTATGTAATTTATTGGCGAAGGAGTGGCAATGATAAAAGCTTCCATTACTTAAACCCCCAAAACGCGTTGTTCTCTCCGTTATATTAGCACGGAACAGATTTAACGATTATCTCCCTCCGTTCCACCGGAAACTAAAATTATTTTTCTCTTAGAAAGCAATTCCGATGGGTTCTCGTTCAAAATTAAGCTCCGGTAGCTTATCTATGAGAAGAACAAGAAGATCTACCACTCACAAAAAAACATGCAAATCTCAAAATCTTGTTGACGTTGACGGCGGTTCCGTTTCTGAAAAATTGGAGGCTCTGAAGCAGTTAATTCCAGCCAACAATGGTGAAATCAAAGCTGACCAGTTGTTCGAAGAAACTGCTGATTACATTGTTCTTCTCAGAACTCAGGTCTTCGTTTTACAGAAACTCGTCGATTTTTATGGATCAAATACCGATCAAAATCCTGTATAGTAACATTTAGCAGTTTTACCACCCAAAAACTGAAAAACAGAAAGCAAAAATAAACAAATTGCTTCAATTTTCTTCTTTCTTTTCCGTTTGAGTTAAATTATTTTTCTCTTCTTTTAATTAGATTCAAGCTATGTAAGGGTTAGGTGTGTTGCTGAATTTCAGGATTAAATAGTTATTACTAGTATATCACAAAAGTCTTAATTAACCTTTCTATATTAGTAGTTCAATTTTTGACATTTTGTTACTATTCAGCTCTGT
Organism: Solanum gracilifrons; assembly: GCA_029582605.1. NCBI lineage: Eukaryota > Viridiplantae > Streptophyta > Magnoliopsida > Solanales > Solanaceae > Solanum > Solanum gracilifrons. Next base: position 7,048 of record JAJOOH010006410.1, on the reverse strand, counting down.
AATAGCCTTAATTAATTGGGAAATTATGAATACCCAAAGATTTGCATTGTTGTTTAGACATTAATAGTGTACTAATTCTTTCATTTACTCCAAGTAGTACTTATACTTTATATTAAAAAACCAACACAGTTAACTTTGCTTATGTTTTAATTTGTCAATTTATATTTAGGTAGAAGTTTTAGTCACAAAAATATTTGTCTTTTTGTCATATATAGAATTAGAATGCAGACAAAAAATCTGAAGTCTTTCCATCAGAAGCCACGCCTTAGCTTCAGGTGAGAGCTGACAACAGATCAGCTAACTCTGTACCAATTTAAATTCCAGATTTGATGAATTCAATATTTTAATTTTACTTTTTATTATCGAAATTACTGATACGACACACAGATGTTATTTGTTAGAGTTTAATTTTTATACACTAAGTTAACGAATTAATTTAGACTGATATAATATAAAGACAATGTGGTACCGGAAAATATGGCGGAAGTGGGGTGTAATTTTCTGAGTGTTTTCACATGATATCTTAGTGAAACAGACAGCTCTGCTCTTTCATGTTATGGCCTCACATGCTATGTTATGGACATCAGTGACAACTAGTACTACCAGTAGTAATACTAACGCTTTAAGGAACATGTGCACAACTCACAATCCCTACAATTTTTTTAAAACAAACAAAATAACAAGTGCAATTTTGGATTTCTTTCGTCTTTGAACTATCAACAAGATTAAAGGGAATTTAACAAGAAGAGCCTAGTAACAGACAAATTGCAACTATTGTGATTCTAAAATAAAAATTAAAATTAAAAAAATAAGTTCTGTGTATCGGTCGGTTCGGTTTTGAAGTTAATCGATTTGCCTCATTGGTTATCGGTTTGTAGAGATGCTAAACCGTTATAGAACCATTAAGGTATTGGCTTATGGGTTATTGATCGTTATCGATTCGGTTTAACCATTAAGATTTGACAAAAAAAAACATTTAAAATCACTTAAAAACAAGGTGACAAACCAAATGAACCATGCACACGAGTTCACAAGTTACATCTTGCTCAAAAGCAAACACTTTTATATACAAAATGGTATAAATATAATTATTTAATTTACTATCGGTTATCGGTTAACCCGTTAAGAAAAAACTTCAAACTGTTAAGAATCGATAACCCGATAACAAAAAAATTCAAAACCGTTATCAAAACCACTAAACCATTATTAATAAACTAATATTTTTTTTTCGATTCAGATTATCGATTTTAAACAAACTCTATCCTTCGAGATCTCATATTACAGTGTAGACGGTATAAATAAAAGTAGAAAAAGCAATCATTTTAACCAGCCATGACTATATATCGTCTTCTTTCACTTTTTTCATGTATTTTTCTGTAATGGGATTTTCAGGGATTGAGCAGTTATGGAAGAGCAATAGCGATGACAGATTACACATAATTGGACATTTTTTTCTTTTTATTTTTTATTTTTTATCTTGTGGAACAAAGGGACCAAGTAGGTTCTTTTCTCAGAGAGATACCATAATGTTTTGTTTGATGAAATTGCAAACGTACCGTACCGACTCAACAAGAAGCTTCGTCTAGTATGGAGTCGACTCGAAGCTCTTGAGCCGTGGCTTCTTTGTAGGAAAGGTCTTGGCTTGACATAGTATTAGAAAAATCGAAAAAGTATATATAAAAAAAATACTCTTAATACGAAATTGTATAAAATGTCAGTTAATAATTTGGTCTAAAAATGAGTTTGCCGCCTATACTTTGGTCCCGTTAATGTATGATTATCCAAGTCTGAGTGAGGCTTTAGGACTTATATGCCTACCATTTCCTTAATATTTTTGGATTGAATGATCAAATTTTTTCGCATATTTTTAGCGTATTTGTCTAAATCACACAGGAGATTTTCTCAATGAGGAAACAGAAACAAAATTAACTTGTTGATATATCTTCTTTAAACTAGGACGTATCACAGAAATGAAAATTTTCTCACAGGGACATTGATTGAACCAAAAACTAAAGGAAATAAAAAAGTTCACAAGTTAAACAAGTACTAAAAATCGTCCATATTGTATTCTTGAGAGTTATGGTCCCTGATTTTCCCAATTAAATTGAACCTCTTTGAGTCTTGATCCAGTCAATAAATTTACCAAACATCTTGTTAGAATTTCCTCCTTCTTTGACACTAGAATTAACCTTTGCTTGAAGATCTAAAGCCCTTTCTTTAAATGTTTCATCTCCAAATAACTTATCCATCTTATTCTGAATTTCTTCTTTTCCAATAACTCCAAATTCATTTTTGTTAAATCCCAATCCAACTTTCCAAACATCACAAATATAACTCTGATTGAACAACTGGTCAGCAAAATAGGGCCAACACAAGAAAGGCACCCCATTGGTTACACTCTCCACAGTCGAATTCCATCCACAATGACTCAAAAAACAAGCAATAGAAGGATGTGCTAGCACTTTTTGTTGAGGTGCCCATTTCACTATATGGCCTCTAGAGCCTACTCTGTCTTTGAAACCTTTGGGGTAAGCACTATCGTCCCCATCCAAAATTAGATCTTCTCGAACAACCCATAGGAATCGTCGTTTGGATGATTCTAACCCCAGTGCTAGCTCCTGGAATTGAGTTAAATCCAAGATTGTAAAGCTACCAAACGCTACGTATATGACAGAGTTATGTGGCTGTTGATCAAGCCATTTTAGACAATTCGAGTCTTCAGGCCAGAAACTCCCTGCTGATGATCCTAATCTGTTGCTTGCCAAAAGAGGCCCTATTGGTGACACTTGAGGAAACATGGCAAATGCTCCAGGCTCCAGTTCCTTTGCTGAGTTACAGATGATCCAATCTGCGAATTTCGCTCTTTCATTGTTGTCTGCTACGAGATCCATTATCATTTTCCTCATTGCTGGATCAGGGAATGTAGCCCATGAAAAGTCTGATGGATTCATGATGGGCATGTTTGGTGATAGCTTAATCCCCTGTGCCTTCAATATAGCTCCTGGAATGCAAATTTTGTTAGAAACCTAAAAGATTATACAACTAAATTAGATACTCACAACTTCCTTCCGTGCACAAATATAGATTCATTCTTCGTCAATTATATTCCTATCCATGTGTAATTATTCAAACATACTTCGATTAATTTTATACACAATATCCCGCCTTTTCTAGCTACAAACGTCTAATTATAGGCTTTCGTGATATAAAGTATTAAAGTGCAATGAAAAAACTTAAGTTGTTAGAGAAAGTACGTAGCTCACCATCTTTATCTATGATTCCATCATCGATGAGTTTCGACACGCTAAATAAAGACGCTAGCGTAGCAGCAGCAGCAGGCCAGAATGCAGCGCTTCTAATGTTCAATTTTGCAGCTACTTCCAATGCCCATCCCATATTCTCATCAGCTATAACACATGAAATTTGTGAGTCATTACTATTAATCATATTAATGACTTCCAAAAGTTTCCCAGGCATAACTTCATTAATTGATTCTGTCAACTTTTTAAGGTCTGTTCTGTCTTCATGAGGTTCTAATCCATCTGGGATTGAAATTAAACTTATCTTGTCTTGTACGTCATTGTTTTCGGATAATGACTTGATCACTCTTTTATGATTGAATTCAGAGTTAACAAAAGTTATTTTGCAACCAAGCTCTTTGATTAACCATAAGGAAAGTTCCATTAATGGAAGAACATGGCCTTGTGCTGGATAAGGTATAGCTACAATATGTGGAATAAATTGCACCATTTTTTTGGTTTTGTTCTTTCCTTGATTCTCTGCAGATATTAAACATCTAACTAGTTGGTGCTTTATGTAAGGGACCCTAGAATCAACAAATATGTTTTTTAATAGAATTCAATTTTATATTACAACAATACTATATATTCAGTGTAATCCAACAAAGCAAGCTTGAGAAGAATAGATTGTGCGCAGACTTTACCCCTACTTTGGAGGTTGAGAGATTGTTTTCAATAGACCATCGGCTCAAGGGAAAAATAATCCAAAGGAGTGAAATAACGGAAGTGAAGAAGCCATGATAAAATACAATAGAAAGCATGACAAATCATTCTGAATAGTAGTAATTACAACAAAATAATGTTATAATCGAAGTACAAAAAACAACAAACTGTAACTGGAATTGAAGGCATTGAAACTACAAGAGTTATGCTACGACTACTAGTATGGAAGGATAAACAAGACAATGCTCTACTAGACTACTACATACTAATTTTCTACCCTAATCCGTGCCCTTCACAAGCTCTTATCTACGTTCACGTCTCCGGTAAATTAAAATTACATCATGTACAATCTAATCACCTCTTTCTAATACTTCTTCGATTTGCCTTTACCCGTCTTGAAACTATCCATAACATGTTATAGTAAGTAATTCACTGCGTGCTTTATTTTTTAAGTTACTGATTCAACATTTTATGTATTATGGATGGTCACATACACAACAGAAGTCAGGAGCCACCAATATTTGATGTTTATGAGTTCTGAACTTATCATCAAATTCATAGCTCATCTTAGTTATTGATATGTTCGCTTAAATATTTGTATATATTTAATTATTGAATTTCCTAATACAAATACATATGGTACTTTAAGCAAAAGCTATTGCATCTACGTATATGTTACGTTGCTATCTTTTAGGTAATTTGATAGTATATATTAATATGGAGAATATGCTGTTTGCGCAGTTGCGCGCACCTGATGTGTTAAAAAGATAGTATTTTGTTCTTGGAATATTAATGGTTACTTATTGTATTTTTCCAAGAGTACATGGACTTAGTGAATTACGAACGCTATTGGATAATAATATAATAATTTGCTGATGTTGTTTTCCCAAAATGTTTGATACAAAGCATGTCAATTGGCGTTATCAGAATGCCCCTATGTCTGTGCTTTGAAGTGAATGTTCTCATCGACTAAGCTCAAAACCTTCAATTTCATCGATCACTTGTTACTTCCTTTTGTTTCTTCTTAGAGCACTGTTTGGTATATTATAAGCAGATATTTTTCATCTGGTGTTTGTTTGGTTAGAATAAACAAGTAATATGAATTTAAAAATTAAGATTATTACTAGTACAATGAAATCTCATTTTCCCCCTTTTGATTTTTCCGTCATATCAAACATCAGAAAAATAATTTCCTCTTAAATATAGTCTATGACATACCAAGTACACATTTTTATTTTTGTGTTGCATGGACATCTTACTGCATGAAGTAATTGAAGTCGGCCAGTGACTAAGGATGTGTTCGGTACGAAAGAAATTGTTTTCTACTTTCATAATTATCTTCTTGTATCCAATTAGATAGACGCCAAAATGTACCATGCCAAATATAGAATCTTTAAACAAACGTTGGATCTTTGTCAGATTATTCTTGGTAGGACGGAAAATAAACCAAATAATAAAAAGAGAAACTTGTTTTGGTGCGGAACTAAGAGTTTTTAGTTTTATATACTATAATAAAAAATAATCTTTTAAACAATTAGGTCACCATCCAAATGATATCTACCGCCTAAAACAAGTTAGTAGAGGTGTTCATGGTTTGGATAAAAACCGATCCAAACCGAAAAACCAAACCAAATCGATTTAATGTGGGTTTTGGTTTGGTTTAATTCTAGATTGTTAAGAACCGATAGTATTTGATTTGGTTATGGTTTTGTTCGGAAAAAATTGAAGAAATAACCGAACCGAACCAACAAGTTATATAGATAAATTTTATTATTATACATGCATAATATATTATATTCATAAACAATTTTAAAGATTCTATATATGTTTTATCAAATTTATTTATAATTTACTTATGAAAGAAAAAATGTCTAAGGTGAAAACATCTTTCTTATTGGTTTCATGTATATGAGTGTCTATAGAAACTCTTTATGGGACTGAAAATGTCATTGTCTCTTCCTTCTATGCCAAAATAGTGAATTTTGAAGTTTTATTCAATAATCAAAAGTTCTGTAATGCCAGTTATTCTAACTATTTTCTTGTTTGAATGAATTGTTATCGCTTTTTTCACGTTTTGAATGAATTGTTTCTTTTATTTTTATGTATGGTTAATAACCGAATAACCGAACCAAACCAAACCAAAACCAAAAACAACCAAACCAATAAATGTATATTATATTTGATTTGGTTTGGTTCTGATAATTTTTAAACCAATTAAGTTGGTTTGATTTTGATTTTGACCAATAACCGACCCAAACCAAACCGTGAACACCCTTACAAGTTAGTATGATTTTCAGTTTAATGTCACTGATGGGAGTTATTGTTCTACGGTTTGGTAGGAACTTAAACAAAAACATTAATTCATTAGCTTGAAATGTGAATTAGAATCGGTCAAGTCCAGCTTTGTTCACTATGTGTGTCAACCTTGTCATGATAATCTCAAACCAACTGCAGCCTAAATAATTAAAAGAGTACAAACTGATCTAACTGGATTGGAAATTAATCCATGGTTGCAAAATATACCACAGCCTTTTCAGCTCACTATCTATCATACCTATAACAACGTGAATTCATTATAAGATGTCAGTTCTCAACCAAATAGCTCTACAATGTCCTAAGAGCGTCAGCGTCACCGTCTCCTTTATTTTCAAAACAGAAAAGCTAGCCTTTGAGCTGGTTAATGCATGCTCAGTAACCATGAACCTCCCAATCACCAAATGCAGATTCTGTTACAAAGTCATGACCTGTTAGCTCCCGATCTTTGTTGCAAAAATACAATCAAGTGATCTGTACAAGCACACAAAAGATAGGTAAGCTCTAGTAACAAAGAAGGGCATTTCCTTCTCTGTCCCAAAACAAGAATAATAAATTGTTACTTCATAAAAAAATAGAAGACAAAAAATTATGTCATCTCATCTTCAAATAGAGAGAGGTGAAGATGACACAATTCCATCTCATACAGTTTGAGATAGATGAAGGTTAAACCTCCAAGGGACTACATATCGTAGTATTAAGTATCTACAGTTTGCAGGTTAGTAGATGTTATTCACAACAAGCAGATACATAAATAACTAATTACAAGATAA
>JAJOOH010006409.1:0-14372 GCA_029582605.1 Solanum gracilifrons | reverse complement strand
AAAAAAAAAATAGGAAATACTTCATTCATTTTATTTATTTGACCTTTAAATCAAATATTGAATTTTCTTTCTCCTTATTTTAATAAATTTAAAAATTTATTGTTTAAATTAATAGTAGTTAAATTTAGAGTTTTAAAAAAACTTAAATAAAATACATACCTAATAAAATCATTGTGATATCAAACTATCAATCTCTTGAATAAGAGATTCTATTTGCTAAGATCAACGATATTTTAGGAGAGACTAAATTGCTTATAAAAGAAATTATTAGCAATTTTATATAATAAACAGTTTTAAAAAATCGTTTTCAAACTTAAGTATTCCATTAAATTTTAATTTGAGGCCACCAATTTTATTAATTCATTTCCGAATTAAATAGTAGAATAATTAAAAATTATGATAAATTTATAAATATTTTATTATTTACAAAACCAAAATTCAAAAATGAGTATTTCTTCATTTAAACATGAAATATTTAATCAAATTTTATACGGATCAAAATTAAAATTTATAATAATAAGAGTCCAAAAATGTTATTGGCCTATTGGAGGTCTCAAATTCAAAAGCCCTTGCCAGCGAAAGCAAGAGGTTTGCTTTCTAAGTCAAGCTCGCCACACCGGACTTGCCTACTAAGAATTACCTTTTATGTGTAATTTACAAACTATTGCATAAAATGATGTTTTCACCCTGTGCACAACCAAATGTTGTAGTTGCGGGTTCTTGTATCATCAAAAATGCTATTGGCCTATAACTTAAGGGCAAAAATGAAACGGGTAAAATTGGATTTGGGTCGGGGCGACGGGTCAAATAGGAAGAGGAACGAGGGAAAACCCTAATTAAATATAATCATCCACTTCTATACACTCGCAGTCGGCCGCCGTCGAATTTCTCCCGTACGTATTCTCAAACTTCTTCTCCGGCGATGAACTTTTTTTGAGATCTGATGATTTTTGTTTTGTTTTCACTTTTCAGTATTTGAATAACAGCAGAAGAGAAATAAGAGTGTAAAGATGAGCCGAGCAGCAGCAGCAGCAGCGAAGGGCGGGAAGAAGAAGGGGGCAAGCTTCGTCATTGACTGTTCTAAGCCAGTGGAGGACAGTATCATGGAGATTGCTTCTCTTGACAAGTTCCTTCAAGAGAGAATTAAGGTTGGTGGAAAAGCTGGTGCTCTTGGAGATTCCGTCACTGTCAGTCGTGATAAGAACAAGATCACTGTCACTTGCAACTCCACTTTCTCCAAGAGGTACTAACTAGTACTATATTACCAGTTTACCGCTCCACATTTCGTTTAGTTGTAGTGTTTTTGCCTCATTTTTAATTGGGTTTATTTGAAAAAATTGATGGATGAAACTACTTGTGGGTCGACTTTCATGGTAGTTTGATTATACAGATTGAGAGTAACTTATCGTAGACCTATTCGTTTATTTGAGATGTGCTATGCTTTGCAAGGAGTTGTTTTATTTGGAATAGTGTAGTCATTGAGCTTTGAGTCAGTTGATAATGGGTTAAAAAGGGGTCCTTTTGCAGTTTATTTTAGTTATCAAGAGTTTCCCTGCCTGCTAGTCTTGAGAAACTTACAGTTCCACTTTAGATTTATCGCACTGAAGATGATTGTGTTAACTACTGCTTGTTTATTCAAAACATTATCCTATTTTCATTGAGAAGTAAGGAGAAACAGAAGAACTAAAACAGCAGTGTAATATCTTGTAAGTAATCATTTGTAACTTGAACAAGGTATCCTCATTATCCTTGCAGCTCTTGCTGAACTTATGGAACAGATAGTCTATGAGCTCTACACTTAAACGTCCCAGATTAGAAGTTGGGGTTGGCTTTTATCATACTTGGATTATTTTCACAACTGACAAATTGACAGTAACTTATCATAGCCTCTTTTATTGTGACTTGTGTCTGCTTTTCAGAGAGCTCTCATTTGGAGTATTGCATTCATTCATATTTTAAGCTCCAGAGTAGATTACCAATGGTTTTTAAAAGAGGTCCTTTTTGCTGTTTATTTTAGTTTGAGTGTCCTGCACTGCAAGTCTAAGAAATTAGCCCTTCTATTCTGGAGTTATTACACTGAAGATGATGGGCTTATGTCATCCTACTTACATTGAGAAGCAAAGAAACAACAGAACAAAAATGGTGGCATAATATATTGTAATTATTCGTAAATCCAACTGATTGGTCTTCTTATATAGCTGGTTCAACCAGGCCCCTGTAACCACTTGGACTATGGCTGCTCTTTAGTTATTTAGTAAATTCTTGTATAGGAGCAGACCCCTTCTTTTGCTGTAATTTTTTGCTTTGCATCTTCTTGATGCCTTCTAATGAATTCTCCTTCATAATTTTTTTTTATCCGTAACTTGAATAGCGTATCTGCATAATGTTATATTATTATAATAATCCTCACAGATCTTCCTAAAATTATGTTCAGATTGTCCGTGAGCATTAGCTAGATTATTTAGCACCACTCACTTCTCAGTGAAGTGGATTCTTAAGTAGGCAGTTGTTGGTGAGACCAATTAGACTGCAACCTAGCCTTCCACTTGTGTCCATTAGTTTGTGTCAAGTGCAATTTTGTTGATTTCATCTTTTACATCCATGATCACACAGAATAATACACTTGGATTATGTTATATTACATGTGAATAAGCTTGGAAGAATTAATATGTATTAGGTTGTTTGTAACTTGACAGAGATAGGTAATTCATATGTATCCATATGCTTAGTTACTCAAAAAAAGAGATAGGTAATTGATATTAATGATCATTGTAGATACTCTTGTTAGATGAAACATCCTTCAGGGGGCGTGTAAGCATATTTTTCATGTATTTTTTGTTGGGCTCTGAAGAAATTCTTCATTTTTTAAATACGTTTGATGCGGCTGAGTAGAATCTATAGTGGTATTCTTGTTTCACCATTTACCTATGCATCTTAGGTTCAAGTTAGTCTAAAGGCTACTTGCAACATGTATATCAGTTTACTTTGGGGTAAATTATATATGCCCGATTAATGAAAAAATCCCTTGTGATGTTGCGTTACTGCTATGTATTCTATCAACCCCCCACCAAAACCAAAAGAACACTCGTCAAAAGTAGTGAATTCAGGCATTCAAGACTAGTAAACAACGCTTGACTTACAGTCTCTACTTTTATTTTTCAGGTACCTCAAATACCTTGTCAAGAAGTACTTGAAGAAAAATAACGTCAGGGATTGGCTTAGGGTGATTGCTTCCAACAAGGACAGGAATGTTTATGAGTTGCGCTACTTCAACATTGCTGAGAATGAAGCAGATGAAGAAGATTAAACATGGCCATTCAACGGCGCTTTATCTCCTTCTTGAGTCAACCTTCTTATTTAGAACCTTATATCATATGTTTGAGTTATCAATGAGTCTAATATTCTCACTTCTAGATTATTGATTTTTTGTTCCCTTGTCAGAAAAAGAAAACATTACTTCGATACTTTTTGGTTTGTTTATCTTTGGGGTCAACTTTGCGCAAGTCATTAATTTATCTGTATGGCGTTTTCTCCTCTTGATGATCACATGTAATTTATTGAGTTCATTTGTTGCTTGCGTCTTTTGTTTAATCACCACTAACTCTTGAGTTTGTCTTAAAGCGATAGAAGTATGATGAGAATTTACAGAAAAGATCGATTGGGTGTGGGAGCAGATCAGCAGAATGGTATATTTCCAGGATTAGGATTCGTATATGTATTTATCAGATCTTCATTTCACATCTTTCATTTTTGACCTGCTTGCTCTATCGAACTACCACTTTCGAGACTTGCAAGTTACACCTCCCTAATATCAGAACCTAGGAAGGAAAGCTTAAGTTTTCATACACATTGACAAGAATGTTTATGAATTTTTTGTGTTTGGTATCCATATTGAAGCTTGATTAAATTTGTGTTCGCGTTGGAAAGTAAGGATTTGAAAGTGCTTCTTAACAAAGACGATTCCGTATCAAGGAATTTGAACCCAAAACCTCTGGTTTAGGATGAAAAAATATTACCACTCCATCATATCCTTATTATTATGAATTGCGCTACTTCATCATTGCTTTCAACAATGACTACGCATTTTAAGAGTAGAAGTTGTGCCAGACATAACTTGTGATATAGTAGAAGTACTCGATATAGTATATAGTAGTACAAAAATGATTCATCCTTATTTTATTATGATGCAAAAATATAAACTTATGCCTAATAATTTATTTTTTTATTACAAGGGAGAAAAGTTAAGAACCTAACCTAAAATAGGGCCAAAAGTGCAAATTAGAGCGAGGTGTCACATATAGGAAGTAGGAACAAAGGAAAACCCTAATTTATCAGAGTCATCACTTCCATACACTCACAGTAGGCCGTCGAGTTTCTTCCTGTACGTATGCTCCAACTTTTTCTTCTCTGTTTCTCTAACGATGAACTTTTGTTCTTGAGATCTGATGATTTTTGCTTTGTTTTCGTTATTTGAATGACAGTAAAGAGAAATACAGAGCGTAAAGATGAGCCGAGCAGCAGCAGCAGCAGTTAAGGGCGGGAAGAAGAAGGGTGCAAGCTTCGTCATTGACTGTTCGAAGCCAGTAGAAGACAGTATCATGGAGATTGCTTCTCTTGACAAGTTCCTTCAAGAGAGGATTAAGGTTGGTGGAAAAGCTGGTGCTCTTGGGGATTCCGTTACTGTCACTCGTGACAAGAACAAGATCACCGTCACCTGCAATTCGACTTTTTCCAAGAGGTAGTAATTCTATTTCCTCATTTTCAGTTGTGTTTATTTGAAAAAACAAATGGTTCTAGAAACTAAACTACTTGTAGATCCCAAATTACTAGCTGCAATCGACTTCCATTGTAGTTTGATTATGTTTACACTTACAGATTGACAGTAACTTATTGTAGACCTATTCGATTATTCGGGGAGTTCTTTTATTTGGAATAGTGTAGTCATCACACATTGATCTGATAAGTTTTTGAATAGTTGAAGTACTAAATCCGGCATGAGAATAGTTAAGGGACCATTTTAGTCCTACTCCTATGGTTAAGGAACTACTTTTTGGTGTTTATTTTCGTATTAGGAGTTCCCAGACTTCAAGTACAGTTCCACTCTGGATTTATCACACTGTTTATGTCGTTCTACCGTTTGTTTATCCAAAAACATTATCCTATTTACATTGGGAAATAAGTAGAAACAGAATGACTAAAACGGCAGTGTAATATCTTCTATATAATCATTGTTAACCTTGAGCAGGGTGTTCTAACAATCCTCGAAGCTTTTTCTGAACTTATGGAACAGATAGTTTATAAGCTTTACGTTTAAGCGACTATTTATGGGTCCCAAATTAGAAGGTGGGGTTGGCTTTTATCGGAGTTTTGATTATTTTCACAACTGACAGACTGATAGTAACTTATCATAGCCTTTTTTAGTTTGGCTCGTCTCTGCTTTACAAAGATTTCTTATTTGGATAGTTCAACAGCAACAACAACATACCCCATGTGTTCCCACAAGTGGGGTCTGGGGAGGGTAGAGACTCTACACTATCCGTGAGTGTAAGCATACCTTCTTTGGATAGTGCAGTCATTCATAAATTGAGCCTCTGGAGTCAGATTGCTAATGGTTTTAAAAGGAAATCGTTTTAACTGTTTATTTTAGTTAAGAGTTCCTGCACTGGAAGTCTAAAAAAAACTTTCCCGTCTATTCAGGATTTTCATACTGAAGATGATGAGTTTATGTCATTCTATTGTTTGTTTATCTAATGCATTATCCTATTTACATTGAGAAACAAAAAAAAAAATAGAACGGAAAATGGTGGCATAACATCTTGGTGTTCTTGTTTCATCTATTTTATGTTTCTAAGCTTGTTTGGAAGTGACATCAACCACTTATTATCTTCACCATTCACCTACACATCTTAGACTCAAGTGATATTCTAAAGGCTACTTGTAAAAGAAACTGATAGTCTAAAAGAGAGGCGAATGCGCAGCATTATATCAATTTACTTTGGGGCAAATTATGTATGCCTGATTAATGAACGTAGTTCTTGTGATGTTAAGTTATTGCTATGTATTCTACTCCTACCCTTCCAAAACCAAAAGAACAGTGCTAAAAGGAGTGAAATCAGGCACTCGAGACTAGTAAACAACAGCTTGACTTACAATCTTTACTTCTATTTTTCAGGTATCTCAAGTACCTTGTCAAAAAGTACTTGAAGAAAAATAACGTCAGGGATTGGCTTAGGGTGATTGCTTCCAACAAGGACAGGAATGTTTATGAATTGCGCTACTTCAACATTGCTGAGAATGAAGCAGATGAAGAAGATTAAACATGGCCATTCAATGTCTCTCTTTATCTTCTTCTTTAAGCGGCCTTCGTTTTTTGATCCTTATATCATCTGTTCGAGTTACTAATGAATCTTGTCTTCTCATTTCTAGATTATTGTTTTGCAGTTTGCTTATCAGTAAAAGAAAACATTACATCGATACTTTGGCTTGTTTATCTTTGGGGTTAATTATGCAAAAGTCAATTTATCTGTATTGCCTTTCTCCTCTTGATGACATGTTATTTAAATTGTGTGCATGGGAGCTAAACAGCCAAGTGAGTTTAGTAAAAGAGAAATAAGAAAGGGGATTATAAGGTAGTAGCTCTCGGTTGGTTGGTTATCTGAATTTTCATTTTGTTGGTGAGGTTTGATTCTATGCCTTGTAATCCTCCCCCCATTTAAAATACTTCAAAGGAAAAAGCTATTTCTGAAGACATGAGTAAGATTAAAATAGATAAAATATCTCATAATTAATGCTTTTTATGTGGCACATAAATGAAAACAAGATAAATAACTTGAAGTGGAGAGAGTTTTACACTTGCTCGGAAGAATTATATGTTATTGTGTGCCAGAAAATCTTTATTGTCGATACTCGATACACATTTTTTGTTTGTTTTGAAATGTCGGTAGGGGAAGGGGAAACAAGGTGAGAATCTAGTGAAAGTTGTAGTTAATCAATTGAGCTACTAAGATTCTCGTGATACTTTACATTGCTGACCTACTAAGATTCTCGCAATACACAACATCAAGCTGACGTTTGACCATGCAGATTCAAATATAGCTTTAAGTACTCGAATTTTAAAATTTCAACTTCAAAATCCATGGCAGGAAGCTAAACTTTGTGCTTTGAGCATTGAAACCACTGCTTAACATCCAAATGAAGATATCAACCAGAAAGCTCATATCTTTAACGCACCCTTCTCTCAATCTATGGCATCCAACTGTCGATTGTTTCACTTGGAATACTCTCATCAGAGCCTATGTTCAACGAACTCATCAGCCTTCAAGCCCCACTCATACCCCACTCTCCATCTTCCTCCGAATGCGCTTCCATGGCGTCCATATTGATTACTACACCTTTCCTTTTCTCCTCCAGTCAGTCCATTCTCCACCACACCTCCAATTGGGACGATCCATTCACTCACAGGTTCTTGTTTTTGGTTTTTCACCCGACCCATTTGTCCAGACTTCGTTGATTAGTATGTACACTGCTTGTGGCGATGTGGGTTCTGCACGAGATGTGTTTGATGAAATGTCTCAACCGGATTTGCCTGCGTGGAATTCTATTGTTAATGCGAATGTGAAAGCGGGTTTGCTTAGTGTTGCGCGTGAACTGTTTGTTAAAATGCCTAGTAGAAATGTTGTATCTTGGAGTTGTATGTTGGATGGTTATGTGAGGTGGGGTAAGTGCGAAGAAGCATTGGAGTTGTTTAATGAGATGATGAAGGAAAATGAGGTTATGCCTAATGAGTATACCATGGCTATTTTTCTTGCGGCGTGTGAGCAATTGGGTTCACTTGAACACGGGAAATGGGCTCATGCCTGTGTTTACAAACTTGGGATGGAGATTAATGTTGTTCTTGGGACTTCGTTGATTGAAATGTACGCTAAATGTGGGAGTATAGTCCGGGCAAGATTAGTTTTTGAAAATTTGGGTCCGAAGAAGGATGTAATGGCTTGGAGTGCCATGATTTCAGGTCTTGCGATGCATGGACACTGGGAAGATTGCCTCTGTTTGTTTTCAAATATGGTTGACAGCGGAATAATGCCTGATGATATCACGTTCTTAGGTGTTCTTTCTGCTTGTGTACATGGAGGATTGGTGAGCCAAGGGAAGGAAATGTTTGAGAGGATGAGTAAAGAGTTTGGTATTTCGCCTTCAGTTCAGCATTACGGTTGTATGATTGACCTTTATGGCAAAGCTGGTTTGATTGATGAAGCGTGGAATCTTCTGAATACAATGCCTATGGAGCCAGATGTGCTTATTTGGGGAGCTCTTCTCAGTGGAGCCAGGATATGTGGAGATATTGAAAAATGTGAGATTGCACTCAACAAAATAATAGAGCAAGATCCCACAAATAGTGCAGCTTACGTTCTTCTCTCCAATGTCTACGCTAAGATGGGTCGGTGGAAAGATGCTAGGGACATCAGAAACCTTATGGAGACGAAGAAGGTACAGAAAGTTCCTGGGCATAGTTCCATAGAGGTCAATTCAACCATCCAGTAGAACTAGTTTACATTGTAATGAGTATCAGGCAGGCACTGGTATATCATGTGATGCTCAAGGATACTCTGTGCGGGTTCAAGATGGACGGTTTTATGCAGACATTACACAAGGTACTGCTAAATTTGAATGAGGAATGAAAGAATTTAGCAGTTTTCACTTCGTTATAAGAACATGGCAATTTGAATTCTCCGTGCTAATACTGTAACATGGTTTGGATATGCCCAGTAAAAACGTCAGGCATGCCCCATGCAGGTGGTGGTAATGTTGCAGTATAAATTACCTCAAGGACTGCTTGTGGAGTTGTGGTAACAGGTTGCAACTGGTTCCAGTAATTTGTTGGTGGGGAATGTTCTTGTAGTGACTGGTGGTAACTGACCTTGTCGCTGAATTTTGATTGGGAATATCTCTTCCTTTTAGGCTCATCTGGCCTGGTAATATCAAAAGTTTGGGAGTGCCCAGCGAGATTAAGATTCTTTTGTTTTGCCTGGTAATATCGAATCTTGAAATAGCTAATTTGTTTATTTTGATATTATGAATCAATGAATATGTGCTCCAATTCGTTTCACAACAAAAGGAAGAATCTATTTGCGAAAGCAACTTTGTAAGCCAAGCCTTGCAAAAGTAGAGCCGAGACACCATGGTTTTCCCACAAAGAAAGAGGCTCCTCATACATCATCCATCAATCACTTGGTGGTTGCTAAATTTCTAGTTTTGTGTTTGGTGAACAAGTCATTTGATAATTGGGAATAGGTAAGTTGTGAGACATCACAAGTCATATTGTAAGATTTTGAACTTCACAATTGCTTTATAAATGACAATACCTTCTTTATTTAATTACCAAAGAATAAATCTCTGCTACCCTCTTTACATTCCTGGTTCACTTCATTATGTGTCCATTGTTAATGTAGTACTGTTTTATGTGGTTCATTGTCATAAATTGATTAGTTTTATGCTGGTTGTCAACCCATTGCAACCCTCTTCCTTTATCAAGCCTGAGATCAGCTACACGCCTACGCGAGCAAGCTCAGTTGGGCAGAGTTGAGGCTTGCGATCATCTTACTAGTCTCACTTATTAAGAATGATTATCTGTAATTATCTTTTAGGTGATCTCATAGTGTGAAAATTACAATGTCAAGAAGTGAAACTAAAAAAAAAAAAGGAATGTTTGTTATCACACCTGTTTCAACTACAGATCAAATTAAAAAAAAAAAACTAGCATAAGAAAGATTGTAAAGCAATAGGCTAGAAATGGCGACAAATTCTTTTATATCCAACACTTGATGTCAAAAGACAAAATGAATCATTGATGAATGCTTCAATCCAATGACAGTCCAACTCTAACATTCCACAGCTAAACTTCTGGAAAAAATAAATCAAGATACAAAAAGGAAACCTTCATTCTCCTTTTGAATATACCATCGTTAGGCAGCAGCTCCTACACAAGCAGTTACTGGAGCAGCACTATTTTGTTTTGCAGCACTGTATTTCTTGGTGATGAACCTGGCAATTCAGAGAGCAGAATATTATCCAAGGAATACTATAATATATGATAGAAGCTTAATCAGATTTAGAATAAAACGCTGTCTTGCCACAAAACTTAAGGGCAGGAATAATTCCATAAAGGATCAAGGATGGAACGGGTATCACACTGAACGAAAATGAAACAAGCACCTTGGTCTTAGGAGCTAAGTTGCTAAATTACCTGAAAAAATCCCTCCATAACAGCTCGTACATCAGCCAGTTCAGCCCAGTGCCACTACCACCATCTTTCTTGCCAGAGGCAGCAGAAATCGTTCTGCAGCACAACAACCAATGTAGTGTAAACCAGTGATATTGGTCTCACAGGCATTAGTATCAAGATAAGAAATAAACTATTGATAAGACATTACCTTGAAGTTGTCTTTTTCAATTCATCAAACATGGAACGGGGTGAGAGACATCCCATAGCTAACCAAGGTGATATTTTGCAAGAAAAGTTTGCACCATATATGCTGTCAGTTGTGCCATCCTTGTTTTCCTTATTGGGTTGGGCCTGACATTCTGCTGCAAACTTTCTAAGTCTCTGCAGTGCTTCATTCTCTCCTCCCACAAGGGAAGCATTAGCAGCTGGTTTTCCATTCTAAATGGTGGGCAAATGCAAATGTTTAAGTATACCAAGATAAAGAAATGTTCATGTTTACCATAGTTTGCAAAGTAACTGAAACAAATCAACTTTGTTTGACTAGTTTGTGATGTTAAACAGCTTACAGTTCCAATGTTTAAACACAGTATGACATTTACAAAATTCAAGTCTGTGAAAAATACAGTATGACAACTACAAAATTCAAGTCTCTGCAGTGCTTCATTTTCTCCTCCCACAAGGGAATCATAAGTCATTCTAAAATGATGGGCAAATGCAAATGTTTATGTATACCAAGATAAAGAAATGCTCATGTTTGCCATAGTTTGCAAAGTAACTGAAACAAATCAACTTTGTTTGACTAATTTG
The DNA here is from genome assembly GCA_029582605.1 of Solanum gracilifrons. Classification (NCBI taxonomy): domain Eukaryota; kingdom Viridiplantae; phylum Streptophyta; class Magnoliopsida; order Solanales; family Solanaceae; genus Solanum; species Solanum gracilifrons. The sequence continues at coordinate 3,343 of JAJOOH010006409.1, read as the reverse complement.
TGATGTGAAACAACTTACCGTTCCAAAGTTACAATACAGTAGGGCAATAACAAAATTCAAGTCGGTGAAAAATCAAGCAACAGTTCTCAAGTGATTATGCACTGTGCTACAGGCAATAACTAAAAAGCAACCTCCAAACGTGGCTAAAAGATGATCTTTCTAGATTACATATTCGTGACTCGTGAGCTAGAAAATAAAAGTTGTTTGCTCTTATTCTATAAGCACTGTATATGGTGAGTTGTGTCCTAGTTGGTGACCACCTAATAAAAAGTACATTAATACATTGATCAACAAAATGTCAAAGCTATGAGCTGGATATTCAGTACACATAACTAGTGCATAGAAGGACACCAATCGTAGAGCAAGGGTCATTTAAATTACTGATGTTCAAACGCCAAACACTAAACCTACTTAAGCATGGGTTTTATCTTACAAATGTTCACAAAACATATACAAGAGGTACATTGGATTAGGCCATCAATTATTTCTGACTTGAATCACTTCCATTCCGTATAAAAATGGAATCTTGATCGTCTCTACCACTTCAAATGAAGTGTCTAAGAAACAGAAAGCTACGTGAAACTAAATGACTACTAGTATAGCTCAATCTCAAACTAGTTGGGTTCAACTATAGAATCATCCTTATTATTGGTTACACTACATTTGTACCGGTTTCATTCCAATACTTGCAAATTTGTCATTTCAGTCAAATTAGAAATTCTCTAACACCAAAGGTAAAACTACTTTCATCCAATACTCAATAGACCTACAGTTTCTATTGATCACTGTGAAATTCAAAATCGAAAAAAGTAATACCTGACCCATTGTGGCACTAGGATTGAGCCCCAAATCAACCAAAGAAGGAATCTCCCCAGGTTCCACATCACCTCTAGCAGGCAATCCCTTCAATTGATCCAATGCCTCAATTGTCTTCCTTACCTCCAATCCCTGCACTTTCTCCCTAAACCCTCCGTAATTCGTTGGCATTTGCTCCAACTTAAAAGGCAAATCATCAACATGATACAATGTACTACCCCAGAAATACTTCACCTCCAAACCCTCATCCTTCATTACAGCATCAATCTTATCTTCCCCTTTAACCTCATCATGTGAAACCTCCCTATGAGCATACACAGCTTCAGCTCCAACAGCTTTAGCTAATTCCACCAACACAGTCTCCGGCTTCCCAATTCTAACAACAAGATCAGACCCTCTTGCCTGTAGATTCTTCCTAAGGTCAGCAACAGATTCAATCAAAAAACTAGCCCTATACGGCCCAGTTTTATCAAACCCAGATGAGGATTTCCCATAATCTCTCGGGTCAAAACAGTAAACAGCCAAAACAGACATGGACTCATTATGAGCCGCGTTAAGACACTCATTATCATGAACACGAAGATCGTTACGGAACCAAACAATCGACGCTCGTCGAAGCCCAGCAGCATTAGAAGGCTCAGAAGGACGAAGAGGATTAAGAGTTAGAGTATTTTGAAGAGGGTTAGCAGAAATGGTGGACTTGAAATTGGATTTCGTAGGTGGAAGAGAAGAAGCTGAAAGTGAGAGATTTGAAAGAGATGAAACTTGAGTTGGGATTTTGACTTTGTTGGGTTTGTTGAAAAGGGTTGAGATTTTAGGGGGATTAAGGAAATGGGTTGGAAGGATTGTGGATAAAGCAAGTGAAATTGAAGCTATCGGTAAAATGGGTAGGTGTTGTTGTTCTTCTTCTTGAGGTTTTTGTGTTTCTGGGTTATCGGAAAATTGATTCCTGGGATCCATTTCCGATGAGTTTTCCGGTGAGAAATGTACAGAGGAAGAAGAAGATGAAGATGGAGATAAGCTACGGCTTAATGCCCTCCAAAGAATTTGTTGTGTTTGTTAAAGCTGGTGAGGTATTTGCTGTGTATCAATATGATGTTTATTTTGTGTAAGTTTGTCTATTTGTTGTGTTAGGTGTGTTGGTCATTTAAGAGGTTGGTAGAGTTGTGAATTTCAATTTATCAAAAATTATTCCGTTTTAATTTATTTGTCTTATTATTTTTTTATCATGTTTAAAATGATAAGATTAAAGTTATGTTGATACATTTTACCTATGTCCTATGTTTAGTTTAATACTCTCCCCTTTCCTTTTTTTAGTTGTCATGGTTTTCTTTTTTAGAATCAAACATAAGACCTTTAACTAATATTTTTTCATCGTATTAATATGCAAAAAATTGCAATTTAATCGTAACAATAAGAGTAATAATTTTGATATTGAAATTCACTAGTTCACTAATTTAAATCGTTAGTAGATTCGCCAGGATAAAGCTCGTCCTATTGAAAAGTTCATTTTTAATTTTAAACTCAAAACTTTTGATTAATGTAGAATAATTCCGACCACCTAATCACACTGCCCCGCATGAGTGGAATAGTGAGTATAACACTTTTGGATGGTTGTTAATTGTTATGTATTGTTTGATAGTGTATCGTATTGTATTGTCTTGTGTTGTAGCGTATTGAACTGCATTGTTTTAATGAATGTAATGTTTGGACATATTATATCATTCTCCGTCGTTACATAATATCACAAATCTATGATTTGAATGGTAAACCTACAAGAAAAGTAGGTCATGGGGTAGTTCTAATACGAAAAGCTAGGGTAAAAGATAAAATATAATTATTAAATAATAGTAAATAAAGACAAAATGAGAAGAAAATATTAAGGTAACGACACAATCACACCAAATTAATCGTTACATAAAAATAAGTCTTTTCGTCGTTACCTAACAATAGATTTGAACGGATACAATAAAATTTAAGTAACAATCAAAATTAACATTATATTTAAACTAACCATACAAATTACAATACAGTACAACGAGTAACAACCATCCAAAGAAGGTGCAAGGCTGCTGGCTGCAATTTAATACAGTTTGGTTAGCTTTGCTAAATTTTCCCACCTAATTTTGTGTACATATTGGATTGGGGAGCCTGCCAGAGCCAGGGGTAGGTATAGACCATGGGTTGAAAATTGTATTCTCTGGTCGTTGGATAAGAAACGTTTTTAAAATCTAAACCAAATGTAAAATACACTATTTTGGGAGTTTGACTTCAAAATCAACTCCACAGGCCACAAGTAGGTATGGAGTCGCGTTTGTTAGAAGGAACACTTTACTCCTAATGTGGGACCTTCCAGCGCAAATTCAAATTTAGTCAAGCTTTAATGTGAGTATCGAACACTGGATGGAAAACCAAAAGAAAAAGGAATGAGTGTTGATTCTGAGTTTGCTGAGGGACCTTAATAGATTCTTGTGAAAATATTAAGGTTGAATAGAAATTATTCAATGTCGTATACCCCTCTTCAATT
>JAJOOH010006408.1:0-15191 GCA_029582605.1 Solanum gracilifrons | reverse complement strand
GTACAAAATTGGAGGGGAACATGAACCTTACCTCCAACAAGAACCGTGTAGTATACATACACTTTTCTTTATAATACTCCCTCCGTTCCATTTTATATGTCATCCCTTTCTATAAATAGTTGATCTATAATACTTGTCATTTCATAAAATCAATGCATAAATTACCAGATTGCTCCTTGTTTATCCTTGTGAGTTATTAGCCTTGAAAATATACATTTGACTAACTTAGAAAAGCTAAGAAAATAATTCATGTTCATTGGTTAACTTAATTAATCAAAATAAATTAATTCATATTCATTGATTTAAAACTTGAGTTCCAAAAAAATTAAATAAGGGTAGAAAGGTAAAGTTACATCATTTCTTAATGCAAGTGCAAAGTAAAAAGGTGGCATATAAAATGGGACGGAGGAAGTATATGTTTTGAATTTTTGTAATTTAAATATTATTGTTTTAGACCTTTAATAAATAGGAAACAGTGTAAAGTTTTAGTGGGGATTGTTATATTTTGGTGTTAATTCACTTGAATTTTTTTTCTCTCTCCTCTTTTTTCTTTTTTGGTTAGTGAATATTTGTAGAATGCATAAACTTTTATTAGTGAGAAGCAAAAGTTCAAGAATAAAGTTCAGGACATCGGATAATTTGATGCACAAAATACTTCAGTTCAATATTTCGAATCTTAAAAAATGTCACACCAAGAAGTGTGACATGTAATCTTAAAATATTCATGTTTTCAAGAGTTAGTTATGGCATGATCTTAGGATCTTGTTATAAGGGTGCAAGACATTCACCAACAACTTCCTAGTATCTACAAAACTATTTTATGGATTCACACAAAGTATATATATCCTTAATAGATACAAGTAAATCCTTGTTCTTATATGTATAATAATATTCCGTATTCACATAGAATTCGAGAAAAAAAGTATGTTGATTCCAAAAATCCTATCTTAATAAGGGATGCATCATGCACCGAGTTTCAATATAAATAGTTTAACAATAATATATATTTTTCTCATTTGTTTTTGTTTTTCTTGGTTCGAGTCATGAAAGAACTTTGGACATGCAACATGTGTCATTAAAGGAAGAAGTGATTTCTATAACTTATTTCATTCTCAGAAGTCAGAACTCAAACTCAAACTCAAAAAAAAAATTAATTAAAAATAAAAGAATCGTATTCATCAAAAATCATCATAAAGAGATGAAAGGTAAATGTTGATTCCCACTTGTGAAAAAAAGTGGTGTGGTGTAGAAAAAGTTTGAGAATGTGGTAAGTTAATTATGTAAATTTGCAACACAACTATGGCATGTGCTTTTGAAAAAGCTTTTTATCATCAACATGGTTGAATTTAGTTGGATGGTTCGGAATTCATCCACTTAAAATTTTAATTAGAGGTCTATGATGAACACTATTTTAAGAAATGATGTGTGAATTCAGATTTTATCGAACTTCAATATAAATATCAAACATTGAGTGAAGAAAGACGAAGACGTTTTTATTGATTATTACTTAGTCCTTACGAATCGGTTTAATTTCTCATAACATTTGTTAAATGGTCCATATAAAGAACTACACTTTAAGGGGTGTGACCTAGACCGTGTATTTTAATTAGTTGTTATTTCTACGGCTTAAATTCATATAATCTATAAATCACACGAAAATAACTTTATCGTTACTTCAAAGCTCCCCTCGAAAAAGATGATGAATAGCAGCTTTTGTCTTTTTGTGTGCAGAATTGAACAGAAGGATCTGTCTTTGTTCTGTTCAATGGATGGCTACTTGACAAACACAAGTTTAATACTTGTCAATAATTGAACTGACTCAGTTCTCTATTAGAAAAAATCAAAGCAATAAGTATTTTTCTAAAATTAAAAGAAAAAGGGTAAAGTAAAAAATTAATAAATACATTTATAACGATCGGATTTATTTTTACTAAATAATTCATTACTTGCTATAAAAAGTTTCTCAAAAAAATATTAAAAAATTTAGACACTATTGCTTACGAAAACAAAAAATATTTTAAAGGTGTGAGGATACGTGATTTGCTCCTTTTCTCATTTAGTAACGGAAAGATTTTGGATAAGAACACACCAGAGAAGCGGAAGTCTCCAACAAAGCATATTCAATAGAGAAGAAGCAGGGACGGCTCATCGTAATTTGAGGCCTAAAACGAAATTTTAATTTAGGCATAAAATCTATATAAATATCAAATATAGTTGTTTATTTTTTTAATTTTTTAAGTGCAAATTATTACTTGATATATTTTCTTAAAATGATTTTTTTTCGAATATCGTTTTTAATTATTAATTTTAGGTAATATTTTATCAATTCAACATTGAAAAATATTTTTTTATTGAGCTAATCATTATATAAATTGTTAACATAATACTATAAGTAATAAGTTGACAAATTTACATAAAGATATGAATTAGAACCATAAAATCTGATACAAGAAATTGATAACTTGGTATAACCCTACTTTAATATGTTTATGTAATACTTGAATATTTAAGAAGAAACAAACATAAGAAAAATTGTAAGTCACTTTGTTTAATTTTTTCGATTATTAATTTGTATTTTTGACAGTGTATTACTTTAACTTATTAAAAAAATTTAATAAAAAAGTGCAATTTTTTTAAAAAAAGATAAATAATACGAGTGTTAGCGAAGAGAATGTAAACATACAAAATAATGTTTTCTTAATTTCTTCTGACGTTAAAATAATAAAATAATGTATATTTGATTAAAATTATACTTTTTAAGCAAAAATAATTATTTTTTAATTAAAAAAATTAACACATAACTTTTTCTTCATGAAAAATTGAGCCCCAATTTAGGCATATGTCTTAAATATATCAAGCAAGAGCCAGCCCTGAGAAGAAGCATATTTCAACTAATAATATTTTTAATATCAAATTAAATGAAAAATGAATTAAAAAGAACTATCTTATTAAAAGAATTTGCATAATGCTAAACTCAATTACCGAAAAAGTTCGCAATAGAATTTTTGGCAAATCTAAGAATAATAATTACGAAGGGATGACTTGATTTTTGTGTGATCTATTAGTTTTCTGATAAATTCAATTAGAAGGATGAAAATTGTTCACTTTTAAATACTTAAAGGATGGTTTTTTTTGCTAAAAATGATACTTTAAGGATGTAGTTTAAGTTTAGGGTATAATTTAAGGATGATTTTGACCAAAAACTCCAATTTTAACATCGAAACGATTAAATATCAATAAAACATCTCGTCAAGTAATCATATTTCTTTCGATAGATATGTTTTTCATACATTTGAATTTGTTTGGATTACATCTAGATTCTAGACAAATAAATGACACAAAATGCATATTTCAAGTGTTTTATGTCACGGTTAATTAATAGCGATCACTCAAACTTTATTTGAGAAATAATATTATAGAAAATTATAATGAAAAAATCTAAGACTAGATCAAGTAGTTTGAAAACTAAAGGTAGCTAAATATATCACTCTTTCAACAAAAAGAAATATTCAGAGTAATTTTATTAATGAGGTCTAGAGATGGTGGTGTGTACGTAAATCTTACCTTGTAAAAAGATTGTTTTCGAAAAACTCAAAGAATAGTTCACAGTTTCTTACTAAGTGGACTATCACTCCTTACAACCCAAAGGCCATAACATTTGGACTATTTTTTTGATGAATAGCCCTTTAACAGCTGTTGTTTGAAATTCGGTCACGTGTATATATTCAATGAATTTCTTAAGAGATTCAGAGTTTGGATTAATGGGTTGGACCTTTAGCTCCGCCCATGTTTGTATCAACCACATAACATAAAATAATAGTTCAAACTCTAGAATATTTTTCTCAATTTTCACTTGCTAAGTTGTCGTTTGATATGTGTAGGGGTGGGCATAAATACCGAAAAATCAAAAAATCGAACCGAATCAAACTAATTAAGTTCTTCGGTTTCGGTTCTTCGGTTCGGTGTCAGTGTTATTTTTTCGAAAGTTCGGTTCAGTGTTCGGTGTAAGGGACTCAAAACTTCGGTGCACCGAAGAACCGAACTTTTATTTTTTTTTAAAATAAAAAATAAATTATATATATATGGCCATTCTCTTAACTAAAAATAAAAAATTCAACTAACAATTAAATCATTCATGAACAAATCAATGTAACAACAAATGTACAATTCAATAGGTAACTTCAAATAGTAATTTCCAAGAGAAACTCAAACATATTTCTACCAATGTACATTATGTAAAGGAACCGTCTTCGTACTTGTTTTTCTCGAGAAATATTTGGAGGGACAATGTTCTTGATAAAGACAAATAGTCTTTTAGTTAGCACAATAAGTGTTCCACGGTAATATGTATCACTCCTTTACATAGTTTTAAATTTCTAAGTATCTTATATTTTATCCTTATTTTATTTTTCATTCACAACGAAAAAACGATTTAAAAACACCAAATTAAACCGAACCGAACCAAATTAGTTTGGTTTAATATACGGTGCACACTTTTCTAAAACCGAAAACCGAAGAATCGAACCGAAGTTTGATAAAACCGAAGAACCGATCCCCCATCCCTAGATATGTGGGATGAGATAAATAATAATACTTTCATATTTTAATATAAAATAATGGACTAAGATAATCTCGTGATTTGCTAATACCTTAAATCAAACGTGGTAAGCATTATCGCCCTCTAACCAATGACTAAACTACCTTTTCTTTTTTTGCAAATATAATCACAAATTCACAATGCAGTTATGGAACAAAAAATCATCTCATGAATACTTCAAAAGAAAATCTCATTTGGTGTTATTTTTATCTTTTATTCTAAAGTTCAAGTAAAAGAACTACACAAAAGCTAAAGTCTTTCAAGCACTTTTCACCTATATTGTTCAGACTCTTAAAAAATATCGACTAGTGCAGACTAGATCCACCAAAAATAGCACATCCAACACTTTACCTTGCTCGGACTCTTTGAAAATGCTCTAACATTTTAAAAGCGTTCGAGCAACATAGTCTGACAACATTTTTAGAGAGTCTAAGCAATATCGTCAAACTTCCTTCTCATTTGCACACTTGATCCCTGAACCCAAACATGTCATTTTTGAGATCAAACTCAACAAAAAAGTTCTGCATTTGAAAATTTCCAAGAATTATCGATGGTCCGGTAGACAATTCGAGCCTAGAATCACTCACCATTGTCAAACAAATCACATCATTTTCACCAACAATAGAGAAGTAATTTGCCAATGGCAATACCATCTCTGAACCCCCTTGGAAATGAAACTTCATCTCTGGCAATGACACTATTTTATGCCCTGAAACATTGAAACATGGCCTTAAATTTGTCAATCTTTCAATTTTCTCAGTTCTTGAAAACCCCTTTACTTGGTTCACAAATGCATTCATCACAGGCACAAAAATATCATGATTCAAGAAAGTGAAAGTCGTGCCTGAATCCACAATCGTCCCACCGTTCCCTTTTGAATTTGGTGCCAAATATTGATATGGTACCTTCACTATTTGCTCACCAACTGTGATTTTTCTCAATCCAACATAGTAGTATCCTGCTAATGCATTTCTTCCAGCAACAAATGGACTTTTTAGCAATGGGGTGCGGATCAAATTTTTGGACTTTTCGTAAACAGTATCCAAAACAAGCATGCTACTCTTAGGAATATCATCAAACATATGAGATACAAGACAATAAGACAGTTTCTTAGCTCCTAATTGGTTTGGCAATGATGTCATTCCCCTCCCAAACCCCGCGATTCCCGCGGGCTGTTGGGAGGAGAGTAAAGAACAACCAACAAGAAAATTGGGTATTTTCTTGTTTGGTAAGTCCAGTGTTTCAACTAGGCCAATCCCAGCTGTGGAACCTGAACCATAAAGAATCATATAAGGTGGACAAGCATGTTTACAGTTTGTTCTATTACGCGATTCGCAATCATGGCAAAGAGATTTTGAGCTGTTTTTTGGGTGAATCCAACTGCATTTTGGATTTAAACATCCAAGAACTCTAGCTGAAGATGACAATCTTGGAATAAAAGTTGGATTCTTTTGTGAAGAAACAGGACATTTGGAACATTGGTACTTTTTAGTACATGGGAACCAAACAAAGCTACTGCCAGTGTCCATGACAAATGGCATTTTTTGAGGAGGTGTACCAAATGGAAGTGTAATTGAGTAGCCTCCATAGCTATGAGGATATAAAGGGATGTTGGAAATTGAAGAATCTTGAGGATTCTTCATATGATGAGCTCTAGCTAAAGAGAAAGAAGCTAAATGAGTGAGTTTTTGGTAAAAATCTTGATTTGTGTTGGTGTTGAGAAATGAAAGAGGGATTGTTGTGGAGGAGTTTGATGAAGAAATGAAGGGAAAGAGGAGAGAAATGATAGAGAGGAAAAGGAGGAAAGAAGCCATGGTTGGTTCTTGGGAACTTTGGAGATAATTGACATTTGCCAAACTATATAGTATTTCATAATAGTATGTTGAAGGAAGTTAAAGAGTGTCTTTAATATCAAACGGATGTTGTGATGGGGTGATAAGTACTTTATTAGAGGTTTCAGGTTCGAGATTTGAGAATGAAATTTTTTAAGCAAGGAGTCTTTTTCTCCAAAATGAGACTTCTTGGCGCCACTCTTAGATTAATCAGGCTCCAATGTGACACCAGATGAAAAAACTAAAAAGAGAAATTGAATGTCTTTTCCATCAAAGGTAGTTGTGGTAGCAAAGGCGGATCCAAAATTTAAGTAACAAAGATAAATGTTATGGGTTCTAATGAACCCACAACCTAGATTCATCTCTCTGACTTCTTGATGTAAATCCAGATTAGTTTGACCACAAAACGAATATCGAGACATCGGATAGAAAAAGAAGAAGTTTGAGAGCCTTTAGTTAAAGCAGAATAGTAGGTTTTGGTACCACTATTGGGACATAGGTACAACAATTTGGCAGCGTTCCATGTGATTCAACAATCAACAATCAACAATCAACAAACTTCCAAAAAATTTAGTAATATTTTGCACCGCAAATGTAAATGATAAAGGAACGGTGGGGTTTGATAAAATCCAAGAAACCTTGCTGCAACACATTTTTGTTTTGGATACTAACCATTACACAAGCATTTGTTTGCTAGTATATATATATTATGTACTCAAGTTCCAATGCAGCCATAAGAGCTTACAAGACTATGTGATGCAATATACAAAAGGGATAGGTACAACTAGGGTGCAGCATAGTGGTCAATGAAATGGATCGAGAAATCAATAATTTCTATAGCATATGAGTCATGAATTTGAAGTGGATTTTGTGAACCAACCAAAATTTAATAGACTACTATGAAAATGTGATTGTAGGATAAACAATATAGCCCTCATTTTTTTCTGCTCCTGCATTAATGGATAAACTGCCATTCAATAGCAAAGAAAATTCACAAATAAATCACTTTTCAGCCCCAATAAATGAAAAATAGTTATTATCTTGAAGTTTCAAAATCAATTTGGAATATTTCATGATAATATCTGAGGGTTCCATTTTCTAGAATTTGAAATTTCATCACAATAGCTATTTTTCAAAGACAGGACCAAGAAGTGACTTGTGGGCACTATTTCTACTTTTAAGACAACAACGATAAACCCAATTTAATCCCACAAGTGGACGGGGGAGTTAAGATGTACGCAACCTCACCCCTACCTTTACGGGATAGAGAGGCGATTTCCAATTGATCCTTGACAACCCTACTCCCTACTCCAGAAGTTTCAAAAACAAGGAAGCTATGCAGCTTTGATCAGAGTCCTGTTCAATAGAAAGTAAGAAAATGTGCATTCAAATGTCGAAATCATGAAAAAAGACAGTTACAACAATGTGAGTGTGTGTATATAACAGGAGTAAATCTTAATCATAGAAAGATAATATATCAACTTCAACCAAAAAAAAAAACAGCAGCAGCTGGAACCTATTGTTCCTTCGCCCTCTTCCTAGCCAAGAACCGTTCCTTAGCTGCAGCAACAGCGTCCAGACTTCTTTTATGATGGTCAACTTTTGGTTGATCACTTGCCACAGGTTCAGTGGTAGTAGTTGGTACATTGTCGGAAGCTAGTTTTTCAGCCCTCTCGTCAGACAAACCATCTGAAGGAGGTTTCATATCCGCAGCTCCATCAGTCCTTTCCTTACGAGGAGGAGAAACAGAAGGTTCATGATCTTGCGTCTTTATCTCCCTAGACATGTGTGAATGTACATCTGCTGATGATGAAGGCTTTTCTTCTGTCTGAACTGCTTCCGGTTCATGATGATTCACAGCCTTCTTGGACTTGCCCTCTCCTCCAAAGGCAACATTTTTCTGAAGGCTAAAGTAAAAATCACTGATGTCCGTCTTCTTAGTAACCTGTCAATATATTTCACATTATTAGAACATAAAGGGATTATGTGCTGATAGGGGTCACTTTCAGCTCAAATAGAAAAATTAATGCATGCAACGGACAACCATAGCTTCTTTATATTTTCCATACTGATTAACAGCGTCAACTGACACAGTATTTCTGTTAGCGGTGATTATCTCTTGTGAAGTGTTCTGTGTTAAACCAACAAGGGAAGTATGATCAAAAGCTTATGTCCATAAAATAAGTATTACTAGCAGTTCTAGTTTTTCCTTTTGACATCATTAGTTGTAGGGTGGCTTCAGTACCTCTGTTCAGGGATAATTAAACCAGTTGAAACTGTCCGCATCTGAGAAATAAGTGTATTGGTATGAAGAATATGTCCTCCAGTATTCGATAAATTTTACTAATGCATTTAGTCTGACATAATTGGAACTTATGGAACTGTTTTTGGACCTGCAATTCAGATTTCAGGTGCTAGGTTTAAAAGACACAAACACGGCCCCACTATCAAATGTGAGTGAAATCTTCTACACCAAACACTTTATTAAGTAATTATCTAAAATTTGGGAATTCTTTTAAGAATTATCCGAAAATATATTTCTTTAAAAACTAATACACTCCAAAACAGACCCTTAATATTGAGAAAGTAATTTTCTTTCATTCAGTTATGTTTCCTTGATAAGAGTTTCAAATATTCTTCCCAAGGAAATCACTATGAGATTTTAGTACATAAAGCCAAAACTTTTCAAATGAGCTTGACAATCATCAATCACATTTAAGCAGAAACTAACTTAAGATCTTGCTAGAACATGCTCGGTCATCAGGCAGTTATCAAATGAAATGAGCAGTTAGGTGTAAAATTAAATTATGATCATTAACATAAATGGAAGGCCATCCATAATTTTTACAGAAATACCTCAAGTATAAAGATAAGCAAGCAAAGAACAAAAGAGATCCTGAAGTTGGTACCAACTGGAAATCACAAGTAGATGAAAAAATTTCACTTACATCATCTCTCTCCTCTCGTAGTTCACGAAGACGCTCTTCCTCCAACCACTTAGCCTGCTCTTGAAGTTTCCTTTTGTAAGCAGCAGTGACGAACTTGTCTTTGTCTGCAAAAAGATGATCATCTTTACTCCTCTCTTTTGCTATTTTCCTCTCATAAATGACCTCATGCTCCCGTTCTCGCTGTTTTGCCTTATCCATTAGCATCTGGATATATTTTGGCTGGAACAAAGCATAAAAGTTCAAAAAGGTGCAAAAATTGTGGAAGTAATTTTCACTTCCGTCAAGTTAAAAGTGCAGATATTAATGATATCATCCCGCGCACAAAGAGTCATTACATGTTCTAGATATTATTGAAAAGGAAGAAGGAATAAGGGAAGTCACAATAATATATAGCTCCAGTTTCGCAGGAAAATTTTTTGCGGAAAGAAACTGCTGTGCATATTTCAAGAAACCTTCAGGGAGAAGATAATGCAACCAGACAAAAGCAGATTAGATTGAAAAAATTAGCATAACCACTGAGAAAAGAGAGCCATCTCCTATTTTTTTCTAGCATAATTCCATCAGAATAAAAAATTCTCTAATGTAAAAGATACTTTACCTCAGTATGAAAAACAGTTAAAAGAGTAGCTTACTTGGTCCTTGAATGAAGAATAACAAATCAAAGAATACTTAAAATTAACACTATGCAGAATCTTTCCATGATTCATTTCACTCGGAAGATGCTCCTTATCCTAGCATCTTATTGCCAAAGCCACCATAACAAGTCAAATTTAGGTTCTAGAGCTAAACCAGGATATATCCTAGAAGACTTCAAGTTGTATTGAGGTGAAAAGGTAATATCGCAAAATCCAATTTCACTTATAGTCTACCACAACAGAATTTACAATACAAATAACTTCGACCAAGTGATTCCTGGCAAAAAGGTCTGTTAGCCTACTCAGCATAGCAACTACTTTCACATGGTTTTAACAATTAATTGCAGAAACAATCATGAGTATCCTCTCCAAACTTTTGAACTGTTCATTTATTTTGTTTCATCAAATCATACTGGATATCTAAAAATACACTGGAAAAAATGCAACTTAAAACATTACCTTCCTCTCTTCGCGATCCTGAGCTCGAGGTTGGACAGCCTTCACTTTCATATCATCATATACTCCATCATAATCAAATACTGAAGGGTCCTCTTCTAAAGCCTTCTTATGTTGTTCTTCAATCTGCCAAAAAAAACAAAAAAAGTAAATTGCATCAATGGAGTTATAACCCTAGTTAGTCACTTCCCCTTTTTGAGTCATACATCCGTTTCTTATTTCGGAGATAAACAAAAACCAGTCTAAAAAGGTTCAGAACAATGTATACCAAGCGGCCTAGTGGTCAATGGGTTGAAAAAAATAAGATTCCAGGTTCAACAACCACTAGGCAATTTCTTCTCATATGCATATAGTTTCAGGTGTCGAGGAGCGCACAAGCTGACCCGAACACCATGGTTATAAAACTTCAGATGAATTTATAAAACAGAAGTGAAAATTATCATATACAGCTAAAGCTTAGTAGTAGGTGCAGGCGTGCAGCATGGAAAGAGTCGAGTTGCGCACGAACACAATGACTATCAAAAAAAGTAAAGAAGAATTTATAAAACAGAAGTAAAAATTATCTTATACAGCTAAAGCTTAGTAGTAGGTGCAGGCGTGCAGCATGGAATTAGTCTAGTTGCGCACGAACACGATGATTATCAAAAAAAGCTAAGAAGAATTTATAAAACAAATGTGAAAATTGTGAGATAAGAGCTAAAGCTTACATCTTTAAGAGCCTTATTCTTAGAGGCATGACGAGAAATTTCTTTCTCAACATCATCATCATCACCATCCCCAAAACCAAGTGCTTTAGGAAGTGGAGGCCTCGCAGGCTGTTTCTTCTTCTGCTGCGATGGTGGAACTCTTAATTGTAAACCATATCCCGATTTTTTCATGATTCACTATCAACTTCAAACTGAAAATTCATAATTTTAAAAAAAAACTTCAGGTGCTATCGTATGAAAAACAATTGCAATACAGATACTATAAATTTTCTATATTCCAATTTGAATTTAAGGGTTTAAAGCTTGTTTTGATTACTTACAGTACAGGTCCTTTGATTTGTAGCTGACGCTACCAAACCCTAAAACACTGCGGCGAGTTCTGTTCTTGATTGACAGAAATCGGAAATTTAGAGACGTCGGAAGAAGACGGTGGTCCGGCGGCAGAGAGACGGTGGCGGAATGGAGTACCGGCAACGACAGTAAACTGGACCGGTCTGGATCCAAATGAGCTCACCGAAGAAATATATATATGAAACTGAAAATAGAAAATTGAAATATTACTTTTTACACCATGTTTGGATGGTTGTTACCGTAGTATATTGTATTGTTAGTTTAAATATCATTTTATTTTAATTGTTATTTAAATTTTATTGTATCCTATTATTTAAATTTTTCGTTATATAACAACGAAAAGACCGATTTTATGTAACGATCGATTTGATGTGATTGTGTGTTACCTTAATATTGTCTTCTCATTTTGTCTTTATTTATTATTTAATAATCATATTTCATGTTTTATCCTAATGTTTCATAGTAGTTCTACCCCGTATCCTACTTTTACGTAGGTTTATCATTTAAATTATAGATGTATACATTATGTAACGACGGAGAACGATATAATCTATCCAAACATTGTATTCATTAAAACAATATAACACAATACAATATAATATAATAACATTATGAAACAATACGTAACAGCCATCCAAACGTAGTGTTAAAGAGATAGTAATGTGATACTCAGAATTAAGTTAGCAAGGAGTAAATTTAATCTCAACTTTAATATTGGAATATCTACATTATTCCATCTAACTTGGTAATTATTATTTTGTCCCAACTTGCAAATGGGATAAATTGGTCTTAGATTATAATTTCAAGATTATAGTCCTGAAATAACTGTGAAAAAATGAATTTTCTTTTAAGAAACGTATAGTAATTTATAATAGAACTCTTTCATGGAATAATACAATTAAATGAGATAATTAAAAACTTTAAACTTTATAAAAATAACTCAATATATAAAAATACTTGCAATTGAATTAGTAACTTTAATGTTCAGCAGAAAATAGCAACTTTAAGGATTATTTTATTAAAGATTTAGCATTCACTAATAAATCTATTTACATTATTTTATTTTTAATGCACATGTATTTGAATATTAACTTGCCACTGGTGAAACTAATAGATGATTTCTACACTATACATAGTTTTCTATACCACCAATCATTCCTTCAACCTCCATATGCAATTGTAGGGAGTGCTTTTTACCCCCAATGATTTAAGTCGGGCTCCAATATGGGTATCAGATACGGAAACCAAACCAAAAAAAGAAAGATATATCATTCATCCAAACTCAATTGTATTTCAATGCATCTAGTTATTCAAATCATCAGAGTCGGAAGAAAGTAGTCTAGAATTATTCTTTTAGAGCACACATCTAGGATCAACACTCAATTTCGAGCCCAACTGGCAGTGAAAGGCGAAAAAGGCGCGATCAAAAGAAGAAAAAAAATGGAAGGAACTCCTGGCTCAGAAGCCCTCGTCCTCCCTACTACAACTGACTCTTACTTGGTGTTACCCAAATATGCATCCCAACCTTGAAGCCGGTATTCACGAGCTGCTTCTGCGGGGTTAGCAGCCTTTATAATTCCACGGCCAACAATAATAGTATCACTGCCTCTATCAGCAATTACCTGAAACAACAATTTCTCACAGTGAGCAGCTAATACAATTCTGTCTATGTCGCGTTAAAACTAGAGCAGTTCTAATAAAACCAAACTTAAAGGTCTTCAATTTTCTTATTCTTACTGGTAAACCTGCAGTTGAGACAGGTGCAAGTTGTTATTCTTGCAACAAGCCTAATCAGTAAGGTAGCAGGGAGAAACTAATTATTTGAAGGAAAATAAAAGGTTTACGGTCTAGCTGCACAACCACAAATGTCACAAGATTCTTGTATATTTCATTCACTGAGTTATCAAGGTGCAATCTTTGGGATATAAGCCATCTTATGAGTAAAAGTTGCTTCTCATGTTCGTTGAGAAAAATAAGTTGCCTTTCTAGTTTAATTTGCGACTGAAGAATATTGGACATTCATGAAATGTGTAAGAGGGTTAGACAAATTCCAAAGTACAATAAGGTTTCGAATTCCCTTAGGCTTACTGGATACAAAATGAGTGTAATTTAAGCACCAAAAGTGCTGAGCTCAATTAAGTAGAGGCCATGACATCATACTTCACAGGTGAGCCTTCTAAAGAAGGTACAATGAGTTGAGTCATCAATTCCTTTACCTCCCCACCCAAAAACAAAAGGATATTTTAACAATAATTGATGACAGGTTTGTTTGTGCCACCGCCCACGCATGCATAGATGTGTTGACAGCTATGGTTGAGGCTAAGGTGTATGAAAGGAAGGGCATTCAAACACCTGAAGAATGTTTGAGAAATTTCAATCCTTGTCAAAGTTTCAGTATGCCCTCATGGATTCATAAATACATTTGGACATAGATGCGGCAAAAACACATCTGTCTGTATACCAGGCAGCAAATTTTATCTATGACAATTATTGGAAGGGCCACAAATAGTCTAGCCACCAGAATGGGTGTTGGTATGGATTTGGGGCTCTCCACCGTTTGGTATATAGGGAGAAAGTACATAATTGGACCATTTCCTAGTTACTTAAGATTGTAGGAATACTTCATCTATTACATGCAGGTTACTTAGTAAAAATTTGGTTCGCGGTGTCGATAAATTATGTGTTGATGCTAGTAACTGCCACAGGGATGTCCTAGCCATCAATGACTATAATCCATATCAATCTGTTGGCTCACTCATGATACCAAATTATTTATATTATTGACACGATGGAGCTGGCAGACAGGGAAATCGAACTTCAAAAAGAAGAAAGTGGGGTTTGTTTAACTAGCAAGAGTTTGAGAAGTTGAAAAGAAGATAGAGAAGCGAAAAGTTAGTAAGTGCTTTTGGTTTTCCCGGATGAAAAAGAGTAGAAAAGAAGCAGCTGCTAGAAAACATCATTTATCAAGAAAGGACAGTTAGTCAAAAAAAAATGAGAAGGAAAAATAAAGGGAATGGACAAACTATTCAGCTCTTCTGACCAACTTACAGAACCTATCATTCCATTTTATTTTTAAAATTTTTGATAACTATGGTATCCGGGCCAGCGTGCGCTAACCTAATAATTCCGTAATAGACCATCTACTTCAATGTAGGTATTAAGACTGAAATGTAAGAAATGAAAAATAAGACGCGATAGCAAATGGGACTTACTGAATTTGGAGTGTTATATTGTTGGCCTAGGGCATCGCCTCCTTTTACCAATTGAACACCAGGTGTAGCATGGATGAGGGATGGGTTTCCAGGTCCATTAGGCCAAGAGGCAGGATTCACAGAGATGAACCCAATGACGAAATCCGAGTGATCCTCGGCAATTTTTACTGCTGCTGCTGTGTAATCTCCCGTGGCTAGGTTACCTGCAGAACTCATTTCAGCAAGAAGCAGCAGGCCTCTTCCACGCGGCAAACCCTAAGTACAGGAGAACCAAATCAGATCTTAATAGAATGTTCTGTAGCTCAATAGCTAATGTATCAGTAAAAGTAAAATAAAACAAACCTTCAGTTTCAGACCATCAACAATTCCTGGACCAGAAATAATGTGTGCATTAATTATATCAGCCCAATCTAAAATGCGGAAGATACCTCTGCAGACAAACAGATCATATTA
>JAJOOH010006407.1:0-15923 GCA_029582605.1 Solanum gracilifrons | reverse complement strand
ATAAAAGTGTTTTCTTTATCAAAATGTACATTCTAAAAATACATTCTAATTTCCTTTTCCTCTCCTCATTCATTCAACTGGTAGGAAAGTGGATTATGCAGATGAAGATTCTGAGAGGCATTTTTGACATCATGATGATAACGATGACTAGGATGACAACGACAAAGAATAAATGTGTGCAAAATAAACATAATAACTTAATACTTTAGCAACATTTTAAGTAAGACATATTAAATACGAAATGAAGCAACGGCTAGCACGCTAAGCTAAGATCAATATATTAGTCATGAAAGATGGGGGATATTTCATCACATTAATTATCTTGAGTTTATCTACAATGAAAATGATCACGTGGCATGGAAATTCAGTGGCCATTTTTGAATAAAATTTGAAGGCCAGAAGTGTTGTTGGATCTTAATATTGATATGATTTGTGGATCCAGTCAATTTTTTGGCATTGAATTCTTGAATATCAGGACATGTAGGATAGTGATTGAGCCTGAAAATAAGATTCTACTCTTAAAGTGTAAGTGTAATCATGTCCAAATAAGTTTCATATCTTGTCTAGATCCTATCTCGTGCTACCCCTGACAAGGCGTATGTCCTGTCCAATTAACCTTTAGCTCTCACGATCCTCACATTGTAAGGGAGGTTTGAGAGAGACATTGTGTTTTAGCTCTTCGCAATTCACTCATCATGCCATCAAAATCATTCAATTACTTCTAAACTCTTCTCCACACTCATATCAATATCTACACAAACATAATTCATAAAAAGTCATAATTTTCCTCATATTTATTGTCACGTAAATATGTATTTAAGCCTTGAAAGTTTATTGATTACTCAGAAATTTAATGAGATTTGAAATGTTGGTAACTTCAATAGAAATTGTTGAGATTAATGATCTTTTCTACTGTTGATCTATCTTGATAAACATGGATTGGTTAATATCCTTCTCTCTTTTCTTCTCGATTTGTTGTGATTTTAGTAGGAGACTCTTTATGTCGATCTCTTGGTCATTTATCTTAGAAATGAGGTACTAATTAAGTGCTTTAGGTTAGTCTGATCAAAGAATAGTTATTAAGTTACTCTATAGTGGCCAGACATTCCTTCTTTTACTTCTTGAGCTAATTAAGTATTCGAGGATGATGAGAAAGCTGGGCCTTAGAAAGGAAAGATGTACAACCAGTTTAAAGTCCACACTTATTGTCTTCATGTTAATTCTTCTTAACTTTGTGATCTTATTATATATAGTATCTTTTTTTTTTTGTTTAATTGAGCTTATCAAATTTTCTCTCCATCTTACTAATACTATTCTAAAGAGTAAAATACTGTGGATACTAAACAAGAGCCTAATTAAGCTATATCTCCAAGAATTTTTGTTTATAAATATGGTAATGTTTTTTTTTTCCTTATCAAAAAAATTAGCACATATGGAATTTGAAGTTGGAGGCAAATTTGAAAGAGTATAATATCTTCAACATTAAACTATTGGAGTAGATTGCAGTTACTAACTCAAGCAAAAGCATGGTGGTGGAAATTGATGCTTAAGAGGCTGAAGTCACCATTCAGAGAAGTGACTGAATATGTGTCAGCTATAGAGAGTGCGTGAACCAACATTATTTAGATTCAAATGGATGATGCCTAAAATTCTTATAGAAATTTATCATGAACAAGAGATTATAGAACACCTCATATATGTGAAATACAATTTCAGCCTGCATTTTTTGATAGTTCGAAAAGAAAGAAACGTGATGTTTCAAAATTGAAGAAAGTTCAGTCCAAAAACTTGAACACAAATATTTGTGATTGCTTGAAATGTAGGCAAAAGTGATGATGAGTGCAGCTATGTTAGTATCCATGTTTGGTGTTGCAGGTTACTTTCTCAATGTGCCTTGTAAGTACTTTATAATTACTAAAACTTGGTAATTAGTGACATGTTTTTACCATTAACAATAGGTATATTTCTTAACTAAATTTTTAGTGGTAGGGATATTTGTTTTATCAAACTATTGATGCTAAGAGCATTTTTAGGTTAAACTATTATCTAAGGATTTTTTTAAAATTTAATTTCACATGGTTTAAGGACATTTTGACCTTTTTTCAAAATAAGAACAAAAAGAAAAAACGTGGAAGTAAGATATCAATCTTTTCGATTTGTTTTGAAGGTTATGTCACGATCCGATTTCTCGAATCATGATGGCACCTACTATACTCTACCAGTAGGTAAGCCAACCCGAAGCCCAAAACATCAAGCAATGAGTGTAAGGGTAAAAACTAGCGAAAACAATAAACTAAACAAGGACAACAAGGCGGAAGCAAACCAAAATAAATATATACAGAAATCCCTCCCAGAACCTGGAAGTCACTAGTACAGAGCTATCAAATAAAGAGTACAAGTCCCAAAAGTGAACCACAACATAGCGTGTCTCAAAAGCAACAAGACTAGCTAAACCAAAACAAGGAGGCAGAACAAATCCAAAACGCCAAGTGCTTACCCTCGTCTCCGAGTCACAACTGCAAAAGAAGGCTGGAACTACTCACCGCTGATTACTGGTACTGGGACCTGCATCACGAAATAGATGCAGAGCGTAGCATGAGTACCAACACAACAGGTACTCAGTAGGCATCATAGGCCGACTGAGCAAAAAGGGTAAAAACAATATAAAAGGATAGAATCTAGACAAAGAGAGGTCAAAGCAGATACGAAAAGAAAGCACACGAGCATACTAGAAATAAACTAAGTATAACTAAACTAAACCTAACTGGACCCCCATAAGCCGAGAAGGTACACTCGTGCGCAAGTTCAAATAAAACCTGAACGGACCCCCATAAGCCCGACAGGTACACAGAAAAGCTAAGTCTACTGAAAAAGAAAAAAACCGGCCTCCCAACCGAAAGTAACTAAGATAATCCATCAGACTCCACCCAGCCAGCAGTGCACTCCCAACCCAGCTAGAAAGAGTGACCTCAGGGGGCACCCAACCAAACAGTCCACTCCTAGCCCAGCTAGAAAGAGCGACCTGGGACACCCAGCCAACATCACACTCCCAGCCCAGCTAGAAAGAGAGGCCCGGGGGCGATCGCCGATATCACCGAGTCTACCCAGCCAGCCATATGCTCCCAGCCTAGCTAGAAAGAACGACCCCGGGAGTGATAGTATCTCCAATAGGATCCAATCCAACAACAACCACCGTGGAACATCGTCTACTCTAATAATCACATAAAAGGCTCCAAGCATATACTATCTCAATCCCGCGCCTCTAGTGATGCATCGGACCTTCGAGAATGTGTCAAAACCGCAGAATGAGAGGGAGAAGATACATAAGTACAACAAGCAGCGATAACGCCTAATATAAGGCTCAAACTATCAGACTCAAGTCTGCTACTCAAGTCTACAAAGAGCTAAGTCATTCGAACGACGTCGGCAGAAAGTCAAGGCTATCCAGCCCACACGGGTCATAAGTCTAAGGCAATGCTAGCCTAACCTAGACTAAGGACATCATGCTTACGGTTAAGGATGAACAAGACATGCAACACATAGCATACAAGCATACAATAGCATTTAGTACATAAGCATGCAACTCTACTAAACCGGTTAGCATGATACTACACCCGAATATGGCCAATTGATCCTAACATGATGTATCTAATCAAAGTAAGGTAGGAAACTGGTACCCACCCCCAATTCACTCTAATCGACATGCTTTTACACAATTAAACTCAATCTAAAAGAAAGGAAGTCGTAGCCTACCTTAAGGCTGACCGCGCGCGCTCCAAATCACTCTACTGGAGCTTGTCTTTCCCGAAAGACCCTTGAACAATGTCACTTTATCAAATATAGGATCACAACGTTAGTACGGTCGTTTAGACACCAAAATCACAACAAACGGAGATAGGTCAATTTTAGAGTCACAACGGAAATCATGGGACCCGCACCGAACTGTCTGAAATTGACTCCGTCAAGAGACCCTAAACAGTACCCCGAACTTGTGTTCCGAAATGGAACACAATTCAAGGATCAAAACACAGTAAAACCAACAAGCAAGAAAACCATACTTTAATCAACTTAAAAGAAAACAGTAGCAGTCTAAATTCGGAATTAACGAGAATTGAAAAGTTCCCAGCACTCTTTGAACACTCTACGAGGTAGCCACAATAATTCCCAACATGTGGGACTTCAAATCACCCAAAACCGAGATAAAATGAGTGAGATATGACCAAAACAAGAATGTCAAAAACAAAGGCTCGAAAAAGGGTACAACAGTCAGGTTAATCATGAAATTACCTCGAACTACGCGCACCCGACAACTTCCAAACACTCTACAGCGAAGCCATCGAGAATACGAAGCTCCCGCACTTCGAATCACCTAAATCGGTTGAGAGATGAGAGAGAGATGAGGGTTTTAAGTTTGGAAAAGTTGGCTGATATACCTGCATTTATAGCAGATATTTCTGCAATTTTTTTTCAAAACATAAAAACTCCGACGAGGTGCTCCGAACTCGTTCGGAATCCCGTGCACGCAAACGAGATATGCAACCATGCCAAATTCGATATTCCGGACTCAATGGCGCACTCGAAATTTCCATACAAGGTCATCTTGACAAAAAGTGGGTCCCAAATCCAAATGTCATTTTAAGTCAAAAACCACAAAAGGGCTCGGAAAAATATCGAAAACCTCGGGACACAAAAAAAAGGATCAATCTAGACCAAACTCGACATTCCTGAGCTAACCGCACTGACGGAATTCTCATCCGAGCGCGTTTACTCAGAATGTTGACTAAAGTCAAACTTAGGCTTAAACTTAAAGTTAAAACGCTTAATCGCATCGACTCACACTGAAAACCTCGGGAGTCATGCCGATCATGCAACTATCCTAAAATGATCCTTCCGGAGCTGATGGAATTGTCAGAATTGGATTCTGATGTCATCTTCTTGAACTTTTGATCGAAAATGATCGTTCAAGGTTCATAAGCTCCAAAAACACAAACTCACACAAAAGCCAAACGAACGACCAGGTGACCGAACTGTTAGTCCCAGCAAGTCATAAATGACTAAGGGTCGCTACAGGAACGCTCTAAACGACACACAGAAGGCAAAACATAGAAATGACCAGAAGGGTCATTACATGTTATCAACTCATAAACATGTCAAATCTTTAAAAAATAATTAAAATATTAATTAATCAATTATCAATTTAATAACTATTAAAATTTCTCACGATTTTCCCCCTCACCTACAGCCGCCCTTAAAAATCACTTACAAACAATGTAGCAAACAAAATCTAATAAGACATTCCTAAAATCATTAAATAATTTGCATTTAGAAGTCAAATTCGATTAAATTAAATGTAATCTACCCATTTAGAATTATTAATTAATCGGACACAATGTTAAAGAAGTTAATTAAAAATAACAAACATACAAATCTTTTTTCTTCACAAATTCGCAAACCTTATTTATAATTCCCACAACCTCTTTCTTCTTCTTTCGAAAATTTGTCATAGTGAAGAAAAACAGCAGAAGTGAAGATGGGGGTTGATTATTACAAAGTATTGGGTGTTGATAAGAACGCTACAGATGATGATTTGAAGAAGGCTTATAGAAAACTTGCCATGAAATGGCACCCTGATAACAACCCACAAAGCAAGAAAGAAGCTGAAGTTAAGTTCAAACACATCTCTGAGGCTTATGATGTATGCTTTCTTTGCTCAAAGTTTCAATCTTTTTTTTTTTCTTTATACTCTAATAGGTTCTAAATTTGAGCTTTTAGAACGTCTAGTGTTTATAATTTTGCAAAAAGAATGATGGGTTTATAGGATAATTATCCATTCATTAATTTTCTGAGTGTTTTGTATCGTTTCATTAACCAATCAGTTGTTCCAATTCACCAAGGAAAAAGTCTCATTCTTTTAGATCCCAATTAATCTTTCATAATTTAGAAATTTTGTGGAAGCTCAAATCGAATTAAGGGTTTGTTGGTTTTTAATTTGGTGTACATTCAATGTGTCGAATTGTGTAACTACTAACTATCAATATTACTGAAGAAAAACACTTGTATTACAATCTTTTATAGTTGAAAGAAAAGTTTGAAAGATCACTAGTGAACAAGAAGTAGTTTTGCCCCAACTAGGTTAGAGCTCGAATCCAGAGGCAAAACCCGGATATGAAGTTTATTGTTCGGGATTCTAATCTTATCTTTTTAAATTACTGGGTTCTAAATTTATATAATCGTTTCCATATACAATGGATCTTTTAAAATAAATTCAAGCTTTTGGCCGAACCTGTAATCGGCAGTCTAGCTCTGCCTCTGCTTGAAACATTATAGTGAAACAGAAACAAGGATTGATGTTTTTCTTTTGCAGCAAGCATCTAAACTGGGGAATCTGATTCCAATGATTTAGCTTTACAGATTCTGTTTTATTGGTGTTATTAGATATTATATGATTTGAATGTTAAATAGATGACTAATATTTTTCTGCATTAAATTTACTAGGTGCTTAGCGACTCCCAGAAAAAAGCTGTGTATGACCAGTATGGTGAAGAAGGGCTGAAGGGTGGGGTACCACCACCTGGAGCTGGTGGCCCTGGTGCCGGTTCAACCTACTTTTCTACCGGGGAGGATATGCTCCGTAAGCCGGAGAAGAAATCCAAGAAAAGCAATAAGAATGCTGCCACCGGTGGTCTTGGGGGAGAGAGTGATGAGTGTGAGATTAAGAGAAAGAAAAAAAGAGAAGGTGGAAAAAATTCTGGAAAACCCAACAAAGTCAGTGATGAAGATGTTGTGAAATGTGTTGAGAAAGAGAAAAAGAATAAGCTGAAGAAAAGCTGCTTGAATGAGCCTTTTGACACCAAAACTAGTGCTCCTGCAAGTGCAACTGAAATGCAGGACAGCGACAAGGTAGTTGAGACCCTTGGTGAGGTCTCTGGTGGAGATGTTGTGGACGAGATTAGAAGGAAGAAGAAATCCAAGAAAAACATTAAGACTACCAATGGTGTAGAAATGACAAACACTGATATTAAAGCTAAGAGTGATGACTCTGACATCAAGAGAAAGAAAGAAAGAAAACATGGAAAACATTCTAGGAAGTTTAGTGAAGACAGTGACGAGGTTGCTTCGAGAACTGTTGAAGGGAATAAAAGTAGGAAGTTGAAGAAAAGCTGCGGGAATGAGCTGGAGAAAATGCATGATACTGAGGATATGCAGGAAGATGTTGCTGAAGTCAATGAAGGTGATATTTCTTCACCTATAGAGATGGAAGAAAAAAACAAAACAGACAAAGGTAATATCCAAAAGAGAAAAAGGGTAAAATTAGGACACAACTCTGAAGATCCTACACATGAGAAGAGTGAAAAGAGAGTGAGATTTTCTGGTCAGGTTCAGATTTTCCCTTCATTGAATGATCCAAGTGATGAGAGTCATGAGATCGAGGAAGAAAATTTACTGCATGGCAAGCGATTCTCAAAGCTAGAAGATGAAGTTGTCAAAGAGGCTGTTCATAAATACATTGGGATACATAACTTAGGCGAAGAAGGGCTGAAAAAGGTTTTAAATTCTAGATCTTATCCTGAAATTAAGGGTTGCTGGAAAGAAATAGGGAGAGCTATACCATACAGACCTTCTACTGCAGTTTACTCTCGTGGGCAGATCCTGTTTCAAAGAAGTGAATCACGTAAATGGACTGAAGAGGAGTATGAGATGGTGCTGAAGTTCCAGAAAGAGCATGGGAACAAATGGAGGGACTTAGCTGATGAACTTGGAAAACATCGGTGGCATGTGAAGGATACATGGCGAAGGCTAAAACATCAGAATAAAGGACAATGGACTCAGGAGGAGTACCAGAATTTGTTTGATTTAGTAAACACCGATCTGAGACTGAAGCTTTCTGAAGAGAAGAAATCTAAGCATGGGATGCTACGGGATAATATTGCATGGGGTGCAATAAGTGAAAGCTTGTCCACGAGAATTGGTGCAAACTGCTGCTCAAAATGGTATGATCAATTAACATCACCCATGGTGGCCAAAGGTGAATGGGCGGATTCTGACGACTATCGCCTAGTTGATGCACTTTTTGAGCTCGACGCAAGCTGCATCGAAGATGTGGACTGGGACAATCTTCTTGACCACAGGGCTGGAGAGATATGTCAAAAGAGATGGAACCAAATGGTTCTTCACATAGGTCAACTTGGAAACAAGTCATTTCCTGATCAAGTAGAAGTTCTAGCTAAGAGATACCGTCCGGATTTGGTCCAAGTAAGAGAGGCTTGGGACAGTAAACCAGTCGTTCCGTGACATGCCCATCACTGAGCAGTGATGTGTCTGAAGAGTTATTTCACAGCAACACATACTATTGGCAATCCCCCCTCTCCATTTTAGTAATTATTAAAAGATTTTGTACAACATTTAGTAGACATAATTTGGAAGAGGTCCAGCACTGTGTGGTGGAAAGGAAATGGAAAGATTTTCACAGATTGATATTGGAAAGTTGTCTGTACTCTGTAGGGCAAGAGATCAATCAACTCCAGCTGCAACTTGAAACTGAAAATTTTGACAATGTGTTGTAATCATGGCTTTTATGTTTCTATCACAATTTTATTATCTGTAACGTATCTTTATTTTTCCCATATGCATGTGTTCAGTACTTCAGGTAACCTTGAAACATCATGATGCTATTAAAATCACTCAGGACACTTGACACCAGAAGCGGGTAGAGACTATAAGGCTAACGATTATTGATTGTAGTTAACTGAAAATTTGGTTTTGCTTACTGAATCAGCATAATTAGTACATTAACTGTTTCCCAGCAGTTTCTTTTTTTCCATATTATTATTTGTTGCTAAGTTACCCTTATCTCAAAAAAAAATATTATTATTTGTTGCTACACTTGTTTTATGCATTGCTATTTTGTCGTCTCTTTTTCTGACTTTCGTACATCAGTTACTTTTCTTTTGAGCCAAGGGTCTATCGGAAACATCTTTACCCGCCAAGGTAGAGGTAAGGTATGTACATACTACCCTTCCTAAATTCCACCTGTGTGATTAAACTGAGTAGTGTTGTTTTTGTATTCGCATGGTAAAAAGATTGTGACATGCATGGTGAATGATTAGAACAAATTAAAATCTGACTTATGGAGTTACAGCACAGTTGGATCCACAACAAGAAGCACATATACATTTTTTATCTTAATATTCTGCATTTGGAGCAACATTTTGCAATATTTTTACATTGTGACAAAATCTCAGCATAAACTGTAATCTTAAAAAGTATATTAGGGTAGGGGTGGGGGTGGAGGGAGGCGTAAATTTTTTAAGATTACAGTTTATGCTGAGATGTTGTTCACAATGTAAAAAAGTATATACAAACTTAATTGTTTTAAGTTATTGGATTCTAAATTAATAATTTGTCTATATCAATGCATTTCTTACTACAAATTCAGAATTTGAACTAAAATTACTGAGTTCGACTGAATCTATAATCAATACACTCGCTAGTTTGGGGTAGGGGTGGAGGGAGGCCAAAGAATAGAGCCAAAAGTCAATGAGTGATGAGGAATACATTGCATTGTGGCACCACCACCAGTGTCACTTGTCAAGATATATATATATCTCTATAAATAGAAAAATCTGCCTAGCCAGATTTACTTGTCCACCTCAAGCAGTAACAACCTTTCCTCATCAGCACACCATGCTTGATTACGACGAGTTCAGAATTTAAATTTCTAATCTACCAGAAAATTAAAACACAGAACGATGTCATCAACTTCACCACTTCTACTATGGTGCTGCTTGTGTTTGTGTCTGGCTACGACGACGACGATGACAATGGCATATGCTCGTCTGCAGCCACGAAATCTCTTGGGCAATGGCCTTGGTAGAACTCCGCAAATGGGGTAAGATTTTGTTTTCTAGTTATAATAGACTGGCTGTCGGTGCACAAAACTTATTACTATTTATTTGTGTAAGACATTGTTGATAGTCTGAATATGATGTGTTAGTAAGACATGGTCGTTTGTAGGATCTATAAGAATAGTGTTAAATATGCTTGTATTAGTTATGCTGATGAATGCCGGAGCTACCACCGTCTTCTTCCACAATAGCAGCGATCGGAGCAGGAAGAGATGGAGGCGGCAGCGGCGGTTGTATGGTTGGTTCATGAAGTGCCATTGATTATGTCATTCCCTGGCTGGTTAGCATTTTCAATTTGGACGGTTATGTATTACTAACTCTTTGTAGTTTTTGGTTCTGAAATTTGTGCATACATCTTCATCTATAATCAAGTCCCCAATGCTCTGCATCCATACGTCTCTTCTCCTCTCGGTCTTTTCAGTTTCTCTCAATTTAACAATAAAGCCCTAATTTAGACATCGAAAGCTTAGAAGATGAGTCACTAGACTTGTGAGTTCTTGTTCAATTGTGTATTTTTTTCAACTTTGAATTATTCTTGAAAGTTATGATATTTCTATTCTAATTATATTTTTTTCCAGAATCTTCGTGGATTTTGGAGCAAAAGAAGGCTTCAATCACTCGTCACCCTACATCCTGCATCATGGCGAAGCTTCAGCTCTTCCCTAGGTTTTTAACTATACTTTTGGGATTTTCCTTAAATCTCGAGTTTTTAGAATTTCGATGTGTATAATCTGATTGAATAAGGTTTACATTGAGGATAACTTGCTAGTAATTGATTTTTGGTTGGTTAGATTAACTTCTTAATTGATTTGTTAGTTGTTAATGAATTACCAACTGTATATCTGAGAGATATAATATTAGTTTCTATGTTTTAAGGTGGTGATGTTGGAGAATTATGCTTGTAATTGTAAAAGAAAGAAAAACAGTGGAACATCTGTACAGGATGTATGCTAAGGAAAAACTTCATGCTCTTCGAGTTTTAGCTATAGACACCTAAAGAGAACTAAGACTACTATAAAATTGTGTCGTAGGTTTGCAAAAACTTTTGAATTTTGTGGTCTTAAACTAAAGACTACTGAATGTACAATAACAATTGTAGAATCATTGTGTTTGATGTTAGCTTATTTTGTTGTTTGATTGCAGTCTTCCTTTTCTTACATGATCACATTGTTGAATATAGAAATAAACTCCAATGGTTTCTTGGGTATACTGCCCGTTACTACGTTAGTTTCAATAATCAGATGGCAAGTCCATGTTTGCATCTTTGAATTCATAAGGTGGCTTTCATTGGGTGAATTGATTTCGTATATTGGTGTTATTTCTAGATGATTTGTTTATATAATCTCTTAACTTTACTCTTTAATAGCTGCAATATTTTTGGTGATGATAATACCAACTATTGAATCACTTCAATGAATAGTGGTGGGACTGGAAGACATGGCGGTAACTGTCATCTGGAGGAACTTCCTAACATAGGATCATCCCAAGAGTTGCTGAAGACGCCATTTGAATATAACACTGTGATCAATGTGCTGTTGGTGAAGCAAAACAAATCAGAAGCATGGAATTTGAATTTGTTGAATGTAACAGGGATGACAGTCCTGAGAAGAGACGGTCACTCGTCTTTGTATTACTTATGCCCAAGGTTGGACCAGCTCCTCTCCACCACCAAGACTGCAACCAGTGGTGTCCCTGATTGATGGAACGTGCTTCTATGTGCCACCTTCCTCAAACGGGAGTTAGCTCATGCAAATTTTTCAAAACAAACTTTTTGATCGTCCGTATTCATGGTGAACAAGCATTATCTAGTAGATTTCACTACTAAGAATTCATTTTCATGGAGAGATAGTCTCTGACAAATAGTAGTTTAAAGAAATTTCATCATCTTTAAAATGTGTTTCTATTTCTGCTCAACGTTTTATTTGGTTAACGTTATGTCTTAATTGTTTTGGTAGGTTGAAGTTTTTGATTCTCATTGAAAGATGTATGACACATGAAATACAAGTTGTTCAGTGACTATGTCTGTAGAATACTGCTGATTTTGGAGCTCGAGTTACTGATTTTGGAGACGGTTGATGTCAGTGCCAAGGAAAACAAGTCTATGCCTGTCATTGCAGGGTCTTGTAGTTACATTGCTCTAGGTTAGTGTATTAACTTTTTCACTTTCACTTTTCACTTATCTCAAATCAGTCATTGTTTCTGACTACCAACCCTTTATTGGAGAACAGTCTACACACACTAAAGGGAATGACAAGATGCCTGTGAGGTTGGTGATGAAGGTGGATTCAGTCTAAATATCCACAGTAACAGGGAAGGGCATAGTTACACTGGCAAGGTCGCTTTCTTTTTGACCTTGCAGGTCTGTTACATTGCTTTATTTTTGGAAGTGATGGCTTTCTCATTGAAAAATTGGTGCAGATTGAAATTGGCATGAATGTAGAAACATCTGAGTTCTTGATCTCAGTTTCAAGATTGAAATTGGTATGGTGATGCCAAGATAAGCAACAGATAGCGGCAATTGATAAGTAGAGAGTTACGATCTCTTGTTTGTTGCCTTTTAGGTAATGATTTTCCTTGTTTATTTGTTGTATTACTTTATGTGAGTTGTGACAAGAATTTTATGAATTCGATACTATTGTGGATTGTGGCATACACCGAATTTGATACTGCTGTGTATTTTGTGCTTGGTGGACTGCAAATAGTGATGGTTATGTGTAAATTTAGGTATCATTTTAGATTCCAGAAGTGAATCATGTATCATTGTGAATTTTGGCATCATTGTAGCTTGCAGTTCTTGGTTGTTGTTTTCTTTAATGCCTTACCAGATTAATGGCACAAGTATTCTCATTGTTCTTCCCCTGTTTAGCCTTTTCTTTTCTAATATAGTAATGCTTATCTCAAGCCTTCATAATGTTGGAATAGTAGGGTAATATGGCTCTTTCTGAGATGTTGAACCCTTTCTAGTTTTTCGAATTAATTGTTGCAGAAAGTAAAAGAGGAAAGGAGTCCAATTTCCCATTTACTTCTAATGTAAGGACAAGAAAAGGAAAAATAGGAATTCCTAGACAAGTACTTGCTTTTCTGTTGCCATTTCCAATTAGAAAAGAACTTTATACTATTCTAGTTTATTTTTGCTTTTGTTCAATTATCTGTGACCTTAATGCTGATGGAAATTTCCTATATTTGTGGAGATGCTTTTTTTTTTTGGTAACCACTAAAAATAGTGGATATTTTATTTATAAAATAATAAATGCTCCTGACACCAAAGGTTCAGGAACCCAAAACATCATCCCAACAACAAATAAGTAAAAAGAAAAAACAGCCATTGATAAGGAAATAAAAATTAGAAACTTGTAGCTGCTATGGTCCGAAGACCATCGAGCTTGCAAGAATTTTGCTTCTTCTCGCGGTGGAGATGGTGGCTCGCCAGCAAATGACCCAGCAATTTATCTACACTACAGAATCAGATTTTGTCCTTCTCTTTGCTTAAGTTTCAGGTATCTTCAAACCTCAGATCTTCTTGAAATCTTCACTCGATATAAAAGTATGAATGAATCTATAGATGGAGCTCATTGATTTTCGTTTATAACTAGTGTTTTCCCCATCTTTTCTGTGAGGAAGAAGCCACGAATGTTCTTATTTTTTTCCTCTGTTGTATGCTGTCTGCTATCTATGTTGTAATCTTTGTGGCAGACTCGTTGATTTCTCCTCTATCTTGTTTTCTTCCCTTTGAGAAACTTTTGTTATTCAGCCCTAGGTGCTGTTGACAAGGTTTTGATCTTCTTGTATCATAGGTTTTTATGTAAAACTAGATGTATTCCTTTACCTGTGGTTTCCACCATATTATGTCCTTCGAGCTCTCACCAAAGACATGGCTTATAACCACGTGGAGGTAGTCTCCAAGTTTTTGAATGGCAAATCTAGAGTTACATATGAACCTTTAATACCTTCAGATCAAACAGGGAGTCCACCACTTCTTATATCTTCTTAAATTCACTATTGTTAGCCTCTTTGGCCTCTATTCTCTTATATTGATAATTCTTCAGTAGATTGAGCCAAAGGCTAATACCACACACTGGAGTATTGTCAATATTAGAGTTACAGGGCCAGGAGAGGCTTTCAATGATGGTTTGGATTATTGGCCGCTCTGAATCTGAGGTTAGGTGTCTGAATCTTGTCTAGGTTAAGAATTTTCCTCCCTGCACAAGGCAATTCAGAAAAGGAGTAAAAATTGGTCGTACCTGCAAAAACAAAATCTTGGTTAGATAAAAAATCCACCAGTGAGTTGCCTTCTCGATATACATGTTGTATTAGCACATTGAAGTTTAACATCAAACTTCTGATCTTTTCCACTTCAGTGATATTACACATGGTATCTTCCAGTCCCCTTCAACCACTTTCTTCATGAGCAAATAATCTGTCTCTAAAATCAGTGGGTGAAGCTCATTATCTACACAACAGGATAGTCCCTTCAGGATGGCTCTAGCCTCATCTACTATATTGGTAGTGTCCCCTATTTCCTTACACTCTGCAAATACCAAATCTCCATGCCAATTCCTTACACATAATCCATATGAACTAGGCCCTGGATTGCCTCTTGAGGCCCCATCAGTATTGCATTTGTACCAATTCTCAAAAGGGGCTTTCTAGTACACGGTTTTAGCGATCACAATAGGTTTGTAACCCTCTAGATATTCTACCAAATCTGGCCACAAGAAAGAAATGTTTTCCAGCCATGGGTACCTCATTTTTGTCAAGTACATTAGATTGACATTGATTTCATGCATCACCCTTTCAAACCTCACCTGTCCCCCATATTTGATAGAATTTCTCCTTTTCCATAGTTCCCAAGTTATCATAGATGGTACTGCCTGTAATATTGGTTTGATCATCTCTCCACATTCTACCCTCCACCATAATCTGCAAGTCTGGTGAATCTGCACCATATTCATCTGTAGACCAGCTGCCTTTCTGAAAATATTCCATACCTCTGTTGCAAAACTTCCGGTCAAAAATAGGTGTTGTAGAGTTTCTTGTTGTGGAATTCTACAACAATAGCATCTGGAAGCTACATTCATTCCCATCCTCATTAATTTGTCATCTGTTGGGAGTTTATCTTTCCATAATCTCCATAGATAGAAAGCTATCTTGAATGGCATCCCCTTAATCCATATATTCTTAAAATCCTCTTGTGTGTTCTGTGTCTCATCAAATCCCATGCACTATTTACTGTGAATTGACCTATGCTTGAGCATCCACCAAGGTTTGTCCCAATATTCTTTCAAAGGCTGAATATGAATTTCAGCCTTAATGTGCTCTGCAATATCTTCTGGGAAGGTTTGTTTAGTATCTGATTCTTCCATTGATCATGATCTATTAATTCTGCCACACCCTCCAACTCTTCATTGATTGGAAAATCAGTTGGTACTAAAAAATGTAACGCCCCCAATTTCGTCCAGTTTTCATACCACACATTACAAGTTCCTGCTTTGACCTCCCACCATATCTCATGTTCAATATTTTCTCTGGCCTCCAACATTTTCTTCCAGACTTGAGTTCCACTCTTCCATTCAACCAATGTTGGAATTATCTTCTTGCAGTACTTATTCCACATATAATTGACCCAGAGAGATTTTGTAGTTCGAAATCTCCACCATAACTTGGCAAAGAGAGCATTTGACACATCAAACATTGTTTTGAATCCCAACCCTCCTTCATTCTGCCAGGATGCCCAATGCCTTGGCAAAGAGAGCATTTGACACATCAAACATTGATTTGAATCCCAACTCTCCTTCCTGTGTTGGTAAACAAACATTCTGCCAGGATGCCCAATGCCTACTTT
Source organism: Solanum gracilifrons (assembly GCA_029582605.1). NCBI lineage: Eukaryota > Viridiplantae > Streptophyta > Magnoliopsida > Solanales > Solanaceae > Solanum > Solanum gracilifrons. The sequence continues at coordinate 176 of JAJOOH010006407.1, read as the reverse complement.
TCCCTTCCTCCTTATTGGACCAGAAGTATCTAGCAAAGAGATTGTGAAGCTCATTCAGAACACATTTAGGAGGAGCAAGAACCGACAAAAGATGTATTGGCATGCTCTGTAAGACACTTTTGATTAAAACTGCCTTACCCCCATATGATAGGAGTTTTCCTTTCCAGGAATGTAAT
>JAJOOH010006406.1:0-14059 GCA_029582605.1 Solanum gracilifrons | reverse complement strand
CCCCCCCCCCCCCCCCCCTCCCAAATGTCCTCTTCCTAGGAGCAAAGCATAGGTTTGCAAATAGTTCCAGTAATAATTTGTGTTTGATCAAAATTGATTTCGAAAGCGTTTATAAAAAAAAAAAAACTTTTGGGTTCTGAAAAAAAAAAACTTTTGGATTCTTTTCACTTGCTTTTGACGGGTTGAGAAACATTCATAAAAAGGCATAATATGGTTCTTATTGAAGTACAAATAGTCAAAATGTTAGAATCATGATGTTGATTTTTCCTCCTAATAAATGGCTAATGCCTACATATTCAAAAGAACAAACTTATTCACATTTCACACCCAATAATGCTTAATTGCGTATCCTAAATAACGAAAAATTCGTCTTTTACATATGGTAAAATTTTCATCAATTTTGCGATGCATATTGATAAATGATTAGTAATAGTTCAAACAGAAAACTTAAATACGATAATTCAAATAGGAATCTCTCAAAAAAGATATAACAAGTGTGCTTTTGATCATTTTTTTTTATAAAAAAATTCTAATTAATTCCTTTAGTTATCCACGTAGAGTGTCATTTGATACTATTTTTAAACAAAAAAAGGCGAGTGTAGACCAGGCACCATCAAATACTAGTCGAGATATATTTTGATAAATAACTGATAATGATTCAGATAAAATTTGAAACACTTAATTGCTCAAATAAAAAACTCACAAAAAATGATACTTTCAAATGTATTTTTGATTATTATCCCTTATATTTATTTTTAAAAAAAGGTGATAGTTGACTTCCCTTATTGCTATGTGGAGTATTTACGAAGGGTATAGTCCACAAAATTAAATGGAAGACTTTGTAAGAACAACACGAAGGTTAAATATCGGAGAAGACAAAGATAAATAAGATTCATATATTCTTAATTGAAAGTTTCTAATTCGAATTTTAGAAATGGAAAAATCTCATATAATGATAGCGAATACTTCTCTTTTTAATAGCTCTACACAAGACAAATCTGAAAGGTTAAAGTATACTAATTATCTAATTTTGAGATTATAATAACTTTAACCATATAATGTCTGAAGTTTTATATGACTGAATTCAATCGCTTGAAATTCAACCATGCATGCATAGACGAGTACAACCATTTTTGCCTATTTTTCTATTGGTTTGACTAGCGTGCCTTCTTAAATAACGGCGGCTAAATAACATATTTCGTAAAAAAATATTAAAAAAATCTCAAACAATCCCAAATTTGACTATAGTCTAAATGAACTATGATTGTCATCTAAGTCAAAATAAAACAATGAAAACCCCCAAAGGGAATAGCACACCAAAAATGACCTCTTATACAATTCTTTTAATTTTTTTTTTTTTAAAAAGAACCTTTATTCTCTTTACCATGAATGGACCCCCTCAAATATAATCCAAAATTATTAAAATAAATAAAGGAAAATGGGAATCCTATATTCTGTTTTTGTTTTATTTTATGTTCTTTTGCATATTATAACAATTGCTTTTTTTTTTCTTGAAGTTTCTCTAGACTCTATAGTTCCAATCAAATCATTACATTTATTAGCTTGCTTATTTAAATTTCTTATAATAATTTATATGCTGTTAATTATTTTTTTCAACATTAAATTAACCACAATATTTAAGAGGAAATTATAACTTTATATTTATTGTTTTGTTAATGACATAAAAAGAGTTAAAACATCAATTAAGACGAGAGGAAGGAATTATTAGTATAACATGAGATCATCTTTGAAATTTATAAACTTTAAATTCTGAATTTGTCCTTATATATATTCTCTTTTTTTTTTATATTACTTGACTTCTATATAAATATATATTTCATTTTATTTGTCTAATTTAGAATGTGAACAATTATTATAATTTTCTTTTTCTATTTCTACCTTTATTAATATTAAATAATTATATAAAATAATAATAATCAAATTTTAAAAAATTGAACTTTTAAAAGTTTATCATTTTGACTATTCCTTAAATACGATTCCTAAAGAGGCTATTTCTGCAAAGTGAAAGCCTTTTTAACTTCTTGGGCGACATTTGATCAGCTAAAGAAGAGCAGACTTCTATTGGGCCCAAAGTTATCTTATTTCATGGGTCAATGAAGATGAATTCGTGATTGAATTTAGTTAAGCTTCTCTTGGATTTTCATAACCTTGGTGTCCGAGTTAAAATATATATCATGAGAGATACAAAAATAGATCGAGGAATCTATTTTTTTACCCAAGAAAAAACATTTCTAAAACAATGGTGTAGAAAGGAATTCTTCCTTAAATTAAGCTTAAAACCCATGGGTATATTGAAAGCCCAAATTTGTTATGTTTTGTAAAAAATATTTATGATTAGTAAATACTTCCTCCGTCCACTTTCATCAGTTATATATGCATGCCTCTTAAGAAACAACTATTAATATTTGTATTAATTAATGTACTATCTTAGATCTTTGGAAAATGATTTGAGGAACAAATAATTAATATTGAGGATAAAATAGAAGAAAGATAATGATTTTCTCTTGATATGTTAAAAATGACAATTAAAAATGAATTTTATTTTTGAAATAGTGAACAATAAAAATGAACAAAGTAAGTAAAAGTATCTATATATTTAGTAATATGAGGTCTTATTTATGTATGGTTAGTGATTTTTCCATCTTTTCATCAATCTTATTTTTATCCTCTACTTATCTAGGAGGGTTTGTGAAAGTATCCTTGGGTTTCATAATTTTTTTTTGCACAAGAGTACCCAACATTACCACCTTCTTTTTGCAAGTAGGAGTTGTTTTTTTAAAAAAAAAAAATTATTCGGTGTCTGGTACTCGTATTGAAGTCTGACTGTTCCGTATTCGCATTGGGTAGAGCTTCAGTCGAGGGTAGCACTCCTTACCAAGGAATTTTTTATACCTAGGGCTCAAATTCAAAACCTCTAGTTAAGGGGAGGAACTGCCCTATTCACTGCACCACATCCGTCGATGGTAAGTACGCATAAGTTGTTGTTCATACCATGTAAGCTTCTCTTTGTTCAAAACGAGTTTTTTTGTTCTTTTAAAAATGTGTTTGAATAACTTGCAAGTGAAAACTCAATACTTGCTTTTAGATCATCACAAATTAAGTGGCTATTAAGTTTCTTTAGAAGAAAGTATAAGTTGAGTTCTTGAGTACACTTTTAAATTATTTCAACAAGCTTTTAAGCATTTTTTTTTTCTTTTTGAGTTAGGTATGCACTTAGTAAAAATACCAACCGCATCTATAAGTTAAAATTATTCAAAAAAAATATAAGTTGGTCTTGTTCAATTTAGGATTTTTTTAATTTATAAGAAATCTTCTTTTGACCAATTAACACTTTTAATATTTATTGTTGATATTCTTGTTAAGAACAAATTTTAACTCCTCCTTATTTTCATTTTTTCAATTTGCATTTTCATTTAATCAACTTATTTTGTGTTGGTTCTCAGCCTACTATAATCTTATGATCATGTGGAATTGGTAATACGAGCAAGTTTATATAAAATATAATTATGAGATCAAATATGTTATATGAGAGTGAACATTATTATGCTTCCATCATATATGACTAGACAAAATTAAAAGTGATTATATTCTCTAACTATGTAGTTCAAATGATTCGTTATCTAACATTTTTCGTATCTTGTTCATGTTCAATTAGTATTGATGAAAAACTTATCCTATTAAATGTCGAATACATTTCAATCCACCTTGATTTTCAGCAGTAGCTAGAGTGTTGGCTGCGAAATTGATCAAATTTTAGTAATTTAGGTCAATCCAGTGTTTTTTTTATATTAAAATTCATCAACTTGAAAAAAAATCAAGATTCATACCTTCTGAATCCTGACCCCACCTCCAATTTTCAATGTTTTTCTCAAATAATAATCTAATGTCATATTGCTACTACCAAATCCTATTAGTGCAAGATAAATGCTGCCTTTGTACCAATAATTATATCTACAGATTTTGACCCTAAGTTAGAGTTGATTATTTTTCAAACCTAAAATGAAAAAAGAAATAGTAAAAAATATTTATAACATTTTTTAACTTAGAAATAGTAAAAGGTCAAATAAGAATCAAGATGCCAAAATCCTTTCTTTTTCAGGTTAGTACTACAAAATCTTAAAATAGATTTTTTTTTTATGACAAGTCAATTGATGTATTTTAATTTTTTTAAAGACATGATTGTACTGTTCTATTGATGTAACTTTTAATTTCATGATAATAACTTTTAATATATATATATATATTACTTTTTTAAACTCCAAATTTTGTTACTTCAAATTTCAGGATAGTGTCATAAAGTTCAATTGATGTAACTTTTAATTTCATGATAATATCATAAAGTTTGATTCATATACAAAAAATTTCAAACTCCTGAACAATAGCCTATACAGGTAAAGTCATAGAGATACCGTTTCTAATATATCTCTGACTCAAGAAAATATGGTCAAACAAACTTTAAACATCCAATCCATCAAATACAATACTCAAACTACCTTGATTTCTACTTACTTTTTAGGGGAAAATGTCTGAAATATATTCGACCTTTGACCGAAATTGCTGTAACGATACCGAACTTTGGAAAACACCTTTTACCCCCTCCACTATTTAAAATTGTATTTTAAAGGTATATATGTGCCCACATGGACATCATAATTATTGCATCATTATAAATAGTAATGTGTCCACGTGGGCACATATATACCTTTAAAATACACTATTAAATAGTGCAGGGAGGTAAAAGGTCCTTCATTAAATTTGGTATCGTAACAATAATTTCGACCAAAGTTGAAGTTTTTTTCAGACCCTTTCCCTACTTTTTAACATTTACATTTAACTTTTTTAATTACATGATTATTGTTTAGAACCCGGATATCTTGAACATACGATATAACACCACATGAAAATTGATTCTACTGAAACTCTCGAGTGTCATAGTAAAATATTTTTATAAAGAATGATTATTATAAAGATGTCGGCTCCAATGTTTTTTTTTAATCATAGAAAAATCAATCTATGTATTAATAATAATTAAAAAAAACTTTAACCTAGAAATGGTATGGTCAAATTCAAAAAACTTTTTCTTTTCTTTTCCAATTATTAGTAATACAAAATCTTACAAGAGATTTCTTTAGTATTATCACTTTCGAAGAGTCAATTATTGCATGTGAAAGAAGTCAATGTGTACTGCCCCTTGCATTAATTTATTTGGTATTCGATTATGATCTTTCCTATATCGATATCAATGGGGTGGAATTGTTTAATTTCTTTTTAAAAAATTATTTATTAGCGATAGTAAATTTGAGTTTAAAAATGGAAAAAATCATGTTGCCCCCTTCAAAATGGACCCAATAATATTTAAATTTTAATGTACTCAAATTTCAATACGAATATTGAACACTAAAATGAGAAACAAAATAAAATTAAAAAATATTTACTATGTATTCATTTCACTTTGAGTTTTTAGTTTTATGCACTTGCCTTTTAGATTATTACCAATTCATTTTCAGTGTAGATATTTTTATTGTTTCCTAGGGGACACTTGTTTTATTAGTGTAGATATTTACCTATGATTTACCTTTGAAGTAAATTAATGATTTTTATATCGTTAGTACATAAGATTTGAACTCAAGTTTTATAACATATTAGTAATAGAAATGAGCATTAAAAAATAAATGTGTTTTAAAAGTTGATTAATGATGTTCAAGTGAAAATAATGGGAGATTAATTTTTAAATTCTAGTAAAAATATAGTAGTAAATTACATGATCTGAGCTTAATTTAGATTGTAATTTCTTTTATTCGAAAATCAAAAGTATAAACTAAAATTTTCATATTCAATTGGAATGGTTCGAACATCTTAATTAATTGAGATGCATGCAAATTACAAACTTGCCCAACATACCATATTTATCAAAATAATAATTCAAAATATCTTCTACACAGCTACAATGATAATTATACGTCAATTATTTAATCACATACTTATTATTTCTCATACGCACAAACTCTACATATTTATGTCCCACCAAAATTGAAATAAACAACAAAATAACTCACCTACTATTTTTCTTTTTACCTACGCTAAATCTTGAACGTGTTCAAATTATATTATTAATTATAGTATAGTAAAAGTCTTTACAACAATTCAACAAATAGATATGAGACGGCTACGCATGCATTCAACACGTCATTTTCATTTTCCTTATCCGCGTTAAGTTTTTATTCACACACACCAAACACCTCAACAACATAGTTTATTTTAATAATAACCGCGCAACGCACCGATAATATATATATATAGAAGGAGTGCCTTATGAAAATTGAGAATTATTTACGAGAAAATAAAAAGAGACTTACAGAAATGGCGTACTATAATGAAGAAGAAGCATGGAAATGTCCAAAACACCCTTCGAAGAAACGGCGAACTACTACCGGAGTTTGTTCAATTTGTCTCCGGGATCGACTTTCCGAACTTTGCCCTATCTGTGCTAAAGTGCGCCAACCTTGCTCTTCTAACTGCGCCGCATCTACGACGTCGTTGTCTTCATCCTCCGGCAAAATCAACGGCGAGGAACCGGCGGCGTTCTATAGATCAAAATCTGTAGGAATTCCGTTTTTGAAATCACGAAATGTTAATTCTAGCAGCCGGAGGAACCAAGCGGAGTGTGAGAAGTGTAGCAAAATCGGAGACGGCGGCCAGATGGAGTTATGTAGATCGAAATCCGTCGGGATTCCCTTTCTAAAATCGCGAAATATTGATTCCGGTGACCGAAGAAAGACGACGGAGAATGAGAAGAGTAACAAAACCGGCGAAGAAGACGGCAGCAGCGAGACGGCGTTATGTAGATCAAAATCCGTCGGCATTCCGTTTCTAAAATCGCGAAATGTTGATTCCGGTGATCGGAGAAGGAAGACGGAGAGTGAGAAAAGTAACAAAACGGCATCGTTCTGGTGGATGTTTAAGTTAAGGAAGAGAGGGAAAGAGAACGAATCGGAATCGAAAGCATACTACTGCAATGACACGAGGATTAAGGAATTCGCGATAACGACGGTGATGAGATCGAGATCGGTGAATGTGGCGGTGACGTCAGTATCCGGCGGAAATGATGTAAATTGCTCGCCGGAGAAGTTGAAGGGATGGTATTTGGTAAGTCCGATGAAGGTTTTCCGGCAATCGTCTAGAGCTCCGAAATTGGTTAGTTAAAAGAACAGTGGCTAATTGTATAGAGGTAAAAATATTTATACGAAAAAATAATTCGATATATTTATGTTAATGATTCACAAGCTAATTCAAACACCAAATCGTGATAATCAAAAAAGGAAATTGTATGACAATTGAGTTCATACATTTAAATTTTAGTGAAGGTAAAAATATATATGTTTAGTATTCAAGCTTTGATAATCAGAGTTATTCAATATTTATACCAATGAAAGATAGTATAATTATTATCTTCTATTATTAGTCGAAATTTGCAAGCTGATTTAAACATTACTATTATTATAAAAGAAAAAAAGAAAAATAATTGCATGGACATTGAGTTTACACATCCAAATTCTAATGAATGTAAAAATATGTTTACTATTCAAGCTTTGATAGTATGGTTATTCGATATTTATGTTAGTCGGAGATAACAATTACTATCTCCTACTATAAGATGAAATATACAAATCAACTCAGATATCATAACTATCAAAAAAAGAAATTATACGAGTGTTGAGTTCATGCATTCAAATTCTAGTGAAGGTAAAATATACTTATATTATTCAAGCTCTGATATATGCAGTAATTCAACATTTATATTATGTAAAGAGAACAATTATTTATCTTTTACTATTTGTAAAAATTCACAAATTAATCCATACAGACTTTGTGATTGTGACCATTTTTTTGGAGTTTGCTAATATTAATTACTAATTTGTAGATAAATATCAAAATGTGGACAATATTTAATTGATAACAACTTGAGAGAAATCAAAGCAAATAAAATTCAGCCATAGCACATGCAAGGTGTTGTCTTTTTTAGTGTAAATAGAAAAATAAACGCACATATCATATCGTTATTAATATTGTGATCATGACACAATTATATATAGAAAATGGTGAGATGGATGGAACTCGATCGACTTTAATTAGAGTTTATCGATTAGAGCCAAACTCCGATTGTGACTATTCATTATGACTTCTTACCATTTTATTTTGATCGCGGCGTACAAAGAAGCAACCTCTTGACGATCTCACATTTTTCATGAGTTGGTTGAGCCTTCAGTTTTTGGATTGTCTTCTATCCTATGTTGTACTTGTAATTTTTAGGTTTTCATTGGGTTTACCTTATTCACGGGTCGATTCCATGGCAACAAAAAAAGGATTTTGTGTTAGATTTCTGAAAATTGAGAAATATTGAATATGGAGTATTTTCCCCTATAAGGCTTTAACTAACCCTACCCCTACGAATGGAGTCTAGACTATTCAAATCAATAAATTCAATTAATAGATGGTTAGACAAATTTGATTACCTTATAAAGATAGAGAGGTTGTTTTCGATAGAGAACTTTTGACTCGGGTAAAACGTATCCAAATCAGTTTCGAGCATTACCTAGTTTCCTTATTGTAATTATTATTATTATTATTATAATTATTATTTTTATTCCTACTCTCGTATATACAATCTTATTCTTCAATTTTAGTATTACTTGTTGCGTCTTTGGCTTCAATTATCATATTATTTATCATCATGGTTCTATTCTCCATTTCAGTACGACTTCAATCTTCATTACTATATTTGCTTTACATACTTTAATTTACTCTTGATATCTTTTGCACAATCTACCAGAAATAGTCCGTATCTTGTTCAATATAGATATAAAGCTACATACACACCATCCTCTCCTATCCATACCATCGACACGTTATATCATTGTCACATTACACTAAATATGTTATTTACAGTTAAGTACAACAACTAGAAAATGTAGTATTACATAATTTAGCAAGTTGCAAATTTAATGCATTGATACATAATAAACTAAACAAGATATCCAAAAACTACTTAGGCCAGTTCAAGAGTAGTACATTGTGGATGTTTCTCGATACGAAAGGAAAATGTTTTTCATGAATTTTTTTTTCAAAAATTCCCTACTTTCATTAGGGAAGTCACCAGATTCCTCATTTTTAAGAAGTTTGTTTTTCTAGAGAAAATATTTTTCAAAATATTTGACCAACCGAACATGAAAAATTATAAAACATTTTTCCTTTCATACCGAACACACATTGAGACCTAACTGGACATGAGTAGCATTCTAATTACAGGTTCAATAGAATACAATCACTACTCAAAACTCTTTCATTCACAAGTCCAAGGGAAAGATATTCAAACACCAAACAAAAACCATTTTTTATAAATAATTCATCCAAAATCCAATAAGATATCATTTCTATCTTTGAATCCATTAACTCAAAATTTTGAATTCGCCTATGGGAACCCAAAGCATTATATTAAAAAGACTATTCTATGAGTTCAAATTACTCATTTTGTTGTTGCTGCTACTAGCCATTACATAAGGTAAACCTGCAGAGCCAAGGCTTGATTGACAACTACTAGCTAGCTGAACTTCAATCGTCTCTACTCGGAGAATCTTCCAGCTTCCTCTTCTTTTCATTCACAAAACTTACATGGGAGCTGCCATGCAATGCATCTATGAATTCTTCATCTCTTGAACACACGTGCTTTATTTTCATGTCCTGTAATTGATCTTTGGAATATTCCTGATCTGCTAATGTTAAAAAAGAAATAGTTAGTAGTTGTTTGAACAAAATTTGATTGAAGTTGAAAAAAAAAATATGTATTCGGATGTTGTGTTTGAAGTTTGAACATATGTTTAACTTGAATAAAAAAAGAAATTGAATTTGTGCTAGTGAACCTTAATCTACTTGGTTGAGATATTAATGTTATTTTCGATAGACCCTCAATTTAAAATAAAGGAAATGCAGAAATAGAAGTAGAAGATGAGTTTACCAGGGGAATCATCTTGCTCAATCTTGTTGAGTTCATGCTTCATATTTGTCTCATCTGCAACATTATTGAATTCACCAACATCGAAAGCATGATTATTTGGAATGCACGGAGAAGTTGTGGGGATAATTAGATTTACGAAAGCCCTATGGATTTGGATATAATCTGAAAACCATGGAGTGCCTCTCCTTGCATAAAACATAATATAGGCCTCTTGTGCTAAAACAAAATCTTCTTCAACAAAAACAACCTAGGACAAAATCAAATAAAATATCAAGTTAGTTGTCGTAAACTCAAAATGTTTCTAACAAATTAAGGAAATTCTACTATTTTCCAATATGCCTGCTCATCATTAAATTTGTACCATTCATTTGGAGCACAACGAATGAAGTTGTAATAATGTCCTGAAGATATTGAAGGTCCGGAATGCACTATAATTGCATAGAGATCATATTTCATTTCTTCCTATTGAGAAAAGAAAAAAATTTGAAACAACATCATGTAGCTGCTAACAAAAGATAAAATTCACGTAAAGTCCAAATAAAGATACTCACATTATTGATTTTGTTGGTATAAAGAAGCATGTCCAATTCCAGCGGAAATGAAACATGCTTGTCCACCTTCTGAACAATTATTCCGTTATTTTCGAATCTCTTCAAATGTAGGGCAACAACATAAGGGGCATGATCAACGATGAGCTGCTTCTCAAATGGTCCTTGTGTCTTGCACTTTTCACAAGAAAACTCAATTTTTTCGATTTTAGTGAAAGACTCTAGTGCTGATGGAACATTGTCAATGTCATCAATCTCTAAGCTTATGTCGATTAAAGGCTCGTGTGTGACAGAGAAATGATCACAATCGCAATAACGGAGCTTCAAATCGAGAAAAATAGATTAACAATATAAATTTTATATATACAAGCTAGACATATAGAGTGTACACAGATCGTACCCCTACCTTGGGAGGTAGAGAGGATGCTTTTGATAGCCCTAAACTCAAGTAAAAGAATTACACATCAATTTGAATGAAAAAAATCGAGATAAAAATCATGTAATTGATTACCTTGCTCACAAAACGACCACCAAAGGCCTCCTTCACAATGTTGTCTTGTGGTTCTAGATTGTAACACCAATATTCGAGTTTATTGAGAAAACACTGTAAGAATTCATGTGCATCTTCTTGTTGATACCAACCGAAATCGGGTGAAAAATATGATATTTTGACAAAGTTAAGGAATACAAAGAAATGTAAGGTACATAGTTGGCACAGAGGCATAGAGCACAAAGCTCAAGTTGACGATCAAACTATAATCAATACTATACTATAACTATTTTACAATTGTCCTCGATGAGTTTTTGTACTTTTAAAAATGATCCTATTACGCAAATTATTTTTCAAGTACTTCATTGATGAGAATGTTATTTCAATCCTTGATTTAAAACTAAAGTAAACTTCAAAATGAAATAAATAAATTACTAGGGTTAACTATAAATGGTTTAGAGACGGGAGCATAGGTTTACGTTAATCCACCTATTTCCATGTGTGTGTGCAAGATGAGTGATATCTCTCATGTTAAATCACAAACAAGATATGATAAAACATACCTCTCAAGTGGCTAACAAATTTTTTCGGCGAGACATAATCAAAGGCACCAACCATAGAAAGGTCAACTAGATCTCGAATCATGCAAACTACACAAAATCCGACTGTGTGATCTGCAACAAGAAATGATATGAATCAACTAAGGTAAAAACCATTCAAAATGGATCAGAATAAAAAGAAATTCTAAGTTAATACTTACTATCATATGGAGATACATGATCAATCAATGCAAGTAGCTCAAGAAACACTACGGTGTGCATAAAAAATTGCACAACCGCATTTAGAAAACATGTGTTGCCTAAGTTACACATGCCAACTCCCTAAAAACAGACAATAACATAAGCACCAGAAACAACAAGAGTTAATATATAGAATACACACAATAGAGATTGCTTAGTAATGTATGATATCTCAATATCTACCTAATATTGGTTAACCCCACAGTTAAAAGTGGCTATTTTGTGAATTGAAAATTTTATTATAATAGTGACTAGCTAGTTCTCAATTGTCGAGCTGAAAAGTGGTTAGGCCCCACCCTATATATTTTACTAGATAGTTGATTGATTAAGATGCCATAAAAATAAGCTAAAATTGTATCATTTGAAATAACATAAAAGTGGCTAGCCCTTGCTAATTTACTACAATAGATTATCGATTAAGATGTCATAAAAATAGGCTAAAATTGTATCATTTGGAAAAACTTAAAAGGGGCTAGACCCGGCTAATTTACTACAATAGTTGATTGATTAAGATGTAATAAAAATAGGCTAAAAAGTTGTATCACTTGAAAGAGTTAAAAATGGTTAGCCCATGTTATTTCACAGTAAATTGTATCACTCGAAAAGATATGAAAAATGGTTAGCCTGCACTATTTATCTATATAGTTGATTGATAAAGATGTCATAAGAATAGGCCAAGTTGATTGATAAAGATATCATATGAATAGGCTAAAATTATAAATTGTATCACTTGAAAGAGATTAAAAGTGGCTAACCCGCGCCATTTCACTTAATAGTTGATTGATTAACGATTAAAATGTCATAACATAGGATAAAATTGTAAATTGTATAACTTAAAAGAGGTTAAAAGTTGGAATCATACCACCATTTCAGAAGGCTTATTCTCAATAGGCCTAGTTTCTTCAACCGACTCTTTGAAATTTTCGGGCTCAATTGAAGAAATAGGTACAACTGTTAAAGGAGACCATTCAGCCCAACCCGAATATGAAAGCTCATTACTATCAGAAGAAACAATATAGCCCATTGAATCAGAATCAACACTAATGATCAATGAATTGGATTCAACCCGAACAGGTGACCATTCATTCAAACCTGAATCTTTTTCTTTTGATTCTTCTTCAACTTCAATTTTTACTAATGAAAAATCAACATTGTTTTTCCCAATTTCTTGGGATTTCAAAGCATCATGATCAGGGATGTTTGTCCATTCTCTGTATTTATTTTTTTCATTGAGAAGTAAGAAAACAACAAAAACTAGAGAGAAATCAAGAGTGGAGGTATGAGAACTCTAGGTTCATAAAGGGTTTCTGGTAGATAATTTTTTTAAAAAATTCAAATTAAAATGTAAAAGAATGATTTTTAGGAATTTCAACAGAAGGGTATACTTTGAAATGATGAGAAAAACAATAGATACAAAAAAAATGATTTTTTCTTTGAAAATGAAATCCAGAAGAAGAATCAAATTTTGTGTCTTTCTTTGTAAAGATTTGAACATTAAAAAGAATTTGGAAATTTTGAGAGAATAAGTTGAATGTTTTTTCTGCTTAGGAGTTCTGCGGATGCTTCTAACAGATAGAAGGATTTCGAAATGAGAGGGAAACATATAAAGGGTTGGAGGTGGGGTGGGGATTGGGGACTTGGAAAGTAAATTTGTCAACTAGGAAAGTGATTTAATATAATAGATTGTCCAAATTAATAGATAAATCTTAATATTATGATATAATATAGGGGTATCAATAAGACGGTCGGTTATTTAAAAAAAATTATATCATCGGGTGGGAGACTTGGAAAGTAAATTTGCCAACTAAGAACGTGATATAATATAATAGATTTTCTAAATCTATATATATATATATATAAAGGAGGATCTTCATCCTGCTGATGTGGCAATGATCAGAAAATTTATATATTTATTTTCTTAAATTTTAGACATTTTTCTCTATTTTTAAATTATTAACTACTATTAATTATTAATTATTAATTATAAATTATAAATTATTAATGATCAGTTATACATTCCTAAAATACAGAATTTCAAAAGGCTACTCCCTATAATTAACATTTACTTTTCCATAATTAATGTGGTTAATTACGGAAAAAATGGTTGCATAATTTTATTAAAAGCAATACTCATTTAATGGTAACTTTAATGAAAAAGATAATTCAACATTTCAGAATTTTACTATAT
>JAJOOH010006405.1:0-32559 GCA_029582605.1 Solanum gracilifrons | reverse complement strand
CCATGTAGCCAACATGGGAGTTAACGGGTCATACTTTTTAGATGAACCCGTAAAGTTAAGCTAGTGGATCCACTTAGTAAAGTTAGCTTCCTATATCACGGCAAGGTATAGGATGATCCTCGGGCAACGTGAGGTAAAACGTTGTATCACCACTCAGATTCATAGTGGTGGTTTGTCGGTTAGAGAAACTCCCACAGTAGAAATTGCATGGTTCCTCGAGGGTTCTGCTTAGTGTGGATGGGAGTATGAGACTTCATTCATAAATTGCACAAGTAGACCTTGAGAGGAAGCATGGTATTTTCATGATATTATAAATATGATTTTTACGTCATGTCTTAAGAGTTTTACAAGCTTTATATATTACATGTGTCTTACTGATTTATATATTGAGTTCAGTTATTCATGAGTTGAACAGAGCCAAGGTAAGTGTTCTCTTGTACTCTTTTCAAGCTTAAGTTGTGGTTTAGCTTTCCAGCTCGCATACTTGTACATTCAATGTACTGATGCCAGTTGGCTTGCATCTTATGATGATGCAGACACAGGTACCCCAGATCAGCATCCAGTACGCCGTTGATCTAGCTGAGCACTCCAGAGTCAGTGGTGAGCCTCCTTGATTTTCGGAGGACTCAGATATTTTGTTTCTTTTAGTTTTGCGTTATCAGGATGTTGCGGGGTCTGTCCCATAATCCATCTCAGTATTTTTAGAGGCTTCATGGACAGTCAGTCAGTTAGTATTGAGTCTCTCATCTATGTATATATGTAAATATTCTATTTTGAGACTCGAGTTGCCTTTTTGGCCAGATTTTATCAGTTAAGTTGTTTTATGTCTTTGCATGGCATTGAGTTATTCTGTTGAGTTAGGTTTCCGCTAAGTTAAGAAAGCCAGGCCAAGGGTTCGCTTGGGGCCAGCAATGGTCTTCGGGTGCCGGTCCCGCCCAGGGAGTAGGCTCGGGGCGTGACAAAATCATTTTGAGTTCTGAGTTAGAGTTAACTTGGTTCTTACTCTAAATCTATATTAATCAGGATAGGATTAGTATAGTGGGTAGTGTGGTATCTACTCTAGCTCGTCTAAGTAATATGAAGTGTTACTTAGAGTTGGGATTAGCAGGCTAATTCGGTTTGTAACTGGCTTTTACTTTTGCTTGAGAAGATTAGTGAAAAGCAGTTCTAAAAGTCCTGGCAGGCCAGGTCGTGGTTTTACTCCTTTGAGCAAGGTGGTTTCCACGTAAACTCTCTTGTCAATCTTTAGTTTTCAGTACTTGTTCTTTATTGTTTTAGTTTCAACGGTGCTGAGGACCTGGTCCCATTGACACTGGTGGACGCATACATTCCAACAAGTGGTATCAGAGCCTGACTTTTCGATTTGGTTAACACCAAGAAAAGAAAGGATCCTGAAGGAATGACTGCTCCCCCCAATATGGAGGAAGGACAATCTTCTACCAGGCCACCGCGTTTTAATGGACAATACTATGGCTGGTGGAAAAATCAAATGCACGACTACATTAGTGCTGAGGACTCTGAGTTATGGGAGATCATCCTTGATGGACCTTATATTCCTACAAATGAGATGAAGGATGGGGAGCTTACCACCACTATTGTCAAAACCAGAAAGGACTACAACGAGGCAGATAGGAAAAAGATAGAAAAGAACTACAAAGCAAAGAAGATTCTGGTGTGTGGAATTGGAGCAGATGAGTACAACAGGATTTCTATTTGTGAGACTGCCAAAGAGATATAGGATTGGCTTCAAATAGCCCATGAAGGAACTCAGCGAGTAAAAGAGTCTAAGGTTGATATGCTTACCACTCTGTATGAAAATTTCATTACGAAGGAAGGGGAAACCATCTTTGAGATGAACTCAAGATTCACCTCTATCACCAACGAGCTGAGAGGTTTGGGTGAGCCTATTCCTGTCCATAAGAAATATTTGCAAGATCCTCAAGGTTCTTCCAAAATCTTCGGAAAGCAAGGTGGATGCCATAACAGAGGCCAAAGATCTAATGACCCTTCCCATGGATGAACTGATTGGGAATCTTCAGACCTACGAGATGAACAAGAAACAGGGAACGACTGTGAAGGAAGGAAAGAAGGAGAAGTCCATTGCTTTGAAAATATCTCAAAGTGAGGTGACTGAAGAGGCGGATGAGGTGGCATATGTCACAAAAAGATTTCAGAAGATCTTAAAGAGGCATGGAGGCTTTCAAAAGAAAACCCCTTCTAGCAGAACTGCTACTGCAAATGATCTTTACCATAAATGTGGCAAGCCTGGTCACTTCATGAGGAACTGCCACAGTCAAAAGCAGGAAATTCATGACACCAGACCTCGTAAGAGGGACCTGGTCCCAGACCATGCTCAAAGGAAGGCACATGCGGATCAGTTGGTGAGAAAAGCCTTTGCTGTGTGGGGAAATGACTCAAGTGAATCAGAAGAAGATGTAGAGAGTCATGAGGATGTTTCAATGATGGCCATTGAAGATCATGAAAGCATTTTCAACTCTATTTTCTCCTTAATGGCAAATTCTGATGATGAAGAGGATTCAGACGAGGTAACTCTTTTTTATCTTAAAGATGATCTAGATAATCTGCCTATTGAAAACTTGAGGAAACTTACTACCCTGCTTATTGACTGTGTTGATGAACGAACCACTGAAAACTTAATGTTGAATAAAAAATTAAGTTTGTGTGAAGATAAGAATTCTTCTCTCATGTCTCAAGTTGCTGAAATTAGTGAAAGGATAGGTACTCTAGAGACTAGTAACAGAACACCTGAGAAGGACCCTGGAAACTCAGTAGGTGGAAAGAGAAAACTTAGCATTTTGAGGAAGAATTGGAAGAAAAGCTAAAAAACTCTGAGTATAAGCTAACCGTTTCTCTTGAAACAAATTCTCAACTGAGAAAGGATCTGAGTAGGGTCAAGGAGGAATTAAGTCACTCCCCAAAATGGACTGACTCCTCTAAGATACTCTCTAATCTGTCCAATCAAAGTTTCAATGGAAAGAAAGGGTTGGGACGCAGACCAATAGAACCTCCCTACAATCCCCATAGAAAATATGTGCCTGTATTTGACAAACTTTTGTGCACTCACTATGGTCGAAATGGTCATTTGAAAGAAAAATGTGAAAGTCTGAGAAAAGCTAAAGAAAGGCATGTGAGATTTGTTAGATCTGAAAATTATGTTAAAAAGGGACACAAGGGACCTGGTCCAATGTATCGTTTCAGTAAGAACATCCTGCCTCCCTGGACAGAAAGGTTTCTTATCAGACCTCTTAATAATTACTGGGAACTCCGTCTGAGTGGGTTCCTAAATCTAACAAATGATTTCTATGCAGAAGAGAGGAATGAGTCAATGATGGTACATGGACAGTGGATGCTCAAGACACATGACTGGAGACACTTCAAACTTCCTCTCTTTAAAAGCACACCAAGGTGGTGGTGTGTCGTTTGGTGGTGGAAAGAATGGCTCTATCCTTGGTATTGGTAGAATAGGGAGATCGGCTGATAATTCAATAAATAATGTACACTATGTGGAGGGTTTAAAATACAATATTTTGAGCATTTCACAAATCTGTGATAAGGGAAATGAAGTCAAGTTCATGTCTGAAAGGTGTGTGGTTACAAACTGTGCAACTAAGAAAATTGTGATGTCTGCAAAAAGAGTTAAGAATATGTATGTTGCTGATCTTGATTCTATTGAAGGAGTCAGCTTGTCATGTCTGAGTGCTCAAACTGATAATTCAAATCTTTGGCATAGACGACTGGGTCATGTAAGTACCTCTTTACTTAACAAGCTTGTTGCAGGGGACCTGGTCCGCGGACTACCAAAGCTGAAGTTCTCCAATGACAAAGTCTGTGACGCCTGTGCAAAAGGCAAACAAACAAGATCTTCTTTGAAGGCAAAAAAGGGTGTGAGCACTACAAGACCTTTGGAACTTCTCCACATGGATCTGTGTGGACCTGTCAGAATTCAAAGCAGAGGAGGTAAAATATATATTCTTGTGATTGTTGATGATTTCTCCAGGTACACCTGTAATATGTTTCTGCGGAAAAAAAATGAGATAGCTAGAATTCTCATCACTTTTGCCAAAGCCATCCAATTGAAGATAAATTGCAAGATAGCCAGTATCAGATCTGATCATAGTACAGAGTTTGAAAACTCTATATTTGAAGGGTTTTGTGAAGAAAATGGAATCAATCACAACTTCTCAGCACCAAGAACTCCTCAGCGAAATGGAGTTATTGAAAGAAAGAACAGAACTCTGGTGGAGATTGCTAGAACTATGCTGATTGATTCAGAACTTGCAATGAATTTTTGGGCTGAAGCAGTTAATACAGCTTGCTATGTGACAAACATGTGTCTTATCAGATCAATCATCAAGAAAACACCTTATGAGTTGTTAAATGACAGAAAGCCTTCAATTGCTCATCTCAAGCCATTCGGGTGCAAATGTTTTGTGCTAAAAAATGGAACTGATGATTTAGGCAAGTTTGATGCCAGAAGTGATGAGGGAGTATTTGTTGGGTACTCATCTACAAGCAAGGCGTACATGGTGTTCAACAAAAGAACTATTTATGTTGAAGAAAGAATACACGTCAAGTTTGATGAATTGGGTACAAGAAATGAGAACAATGAGGACTACGAGTTTGAGGAGCTGATGAACAAGCAGCAGGATGATCAGGGTACAAAAGAGAAGGATGCAGAACACTCAGGAGGACCTGGTTCCTCAGGTTAATCACAGGAAACAGTGTCTCAAAATCTTGAAGAAGATGAAGGTAATTCTGATGCTGACAGAGAAGAAGAGATTACTAGAAAGTCTGGATGGAAACATCAATCTTCACATCCACTAGACAATCTCACCTCTCCACTGGACTCAGGAATTCAAACTAGGTCTAAATCAAGAAATCTAGTTGCACATTCAACAATCATATCATCCATTGAACCCAAGAACATCAATGAAGCTTTGAAGGATGTAGACTGGGTAACTTCAATGCAGGAGGAGCTTCATCAGTTTGAGAGAAGCAAGGTGTAGCACCTGGTCCCCAGACCATTTGACAGAACCATTATTGGGACCAGATGGGTCTTCAGAAACAAACTTGATGAGCATGGGATCATTACTAGAAATAAGTCAAGACTGGTGGTACAGGGTTACAACCAAGAAGAGGGAATTGATTATGATGAGACCTTTGCTCCTGTAGCCAGAATGGAAGCCATCAGAATCATAATAGCATTTGCCGCTCACATGGAATTCAAACTGTTTCAAATGGATGTCAAGAGTGCCTTCTTGAATGAGAATCTGAAGGAAGAAGTATATGTCAAGCAGCCTCAAGGCTTTGAAGATGCAGAACTGCCAAATCATGTGCTGAAGTTAGACAAGGCTCTGTATGGGTTGAAACAAGCTCCTAGAGCTTGGTATGAACGCTTGTCAAAATTCCTTCTTGCAAATGGGTACAAAAGAGGTAAAATTGATAATACACTATTTTTGAAATCCAGAGGAAAGGAGTTGTTGATTGTGTAGGTTTATGTGGATGATATAATTTTTGGAGCCACTACAGATTTACTTTGCAAGGAATTCGCTGATTTGATGAGTAGTGAGTTCGAAATGAGCATGATGGGGGAACTCACGTTTTTTCTAGGCTTGCAGATCAAACAGTCCTCTCAAGGCACTTCAATATGCCAAGAGAAGTATATCAAAGAGCTTCTCAAGAAATTTAATATTCTTGAGGCAAAGGTGCTGGATACTCCTATGAGCACAAGTGTGAAACTTGATAGAGATGAAAATGGCGTGGAGGTCAGTCAGACCATGTATAGGGGAATTATTGGGTCACTCATGTACCTCACTGCAAGCAAGCCAGATATAGTGTTCAGTGTAGGGATGTGTGCAAGATTTCAAGCAGCACTAAAGGAGTCTCACCTGAAGGCAGCCAAACGTAGCCTGAGATACTTTTGCTGATGCTGATGATGATTATGCAGGTTTTCTTGTTGATTGAAAAAGCACATCAGGCATGGCACACTTCCTGGGATCAGCTTTGATTTCATGGGGAACAAAGAAGCAGAATTCCATGGCATTGTGTACTGCAGAGGCACAATATGTGGCTGCTGCATCATGTTGTGCACAACTGTTATGGGTCAAGCAGCATCTAGAAGACTTTGGTGTACTTTCAGACACCATTCCTCTCATCTGTGATAACACCAGTGCCATGAATATGGCCAAGAATCATGTCTAGCATAAGAGGACAAAACATATAGATGTGAGGCATCACTTTTTGAGGGACAATGTTGAAAAGCAGAATGTGGTGATGAGGTTTTGCAAAACTGAAGATCAATTGGCTGACATCTTTACAAAGGCACTGAGTAAAGAATCATTTATTAAGAACAGGATGAGGCTGGGGATGCACAAGATTACATGATTCCTCGACAAGTTTGCACAAAAGTCTTCCATTCTGATTATGTTAAGGAGGGAAGGTATCTATACTTGTTTAATGTTTGTCACTTAAGAATTCACTTCTGGTACCTTAATGCAGGTATACACTCATGGTGTGTTTAACTGAAGGGAAGATCTAACCATACAGGCAAGGTCGCAAACTGAAAAGGGGACCTGGTCCTCATGTGGTTAGTATCACTTATGCTACACTGCCTGTCTGTCAACATCACTGCCACGCGTCTCTTGCCCATTCATCACGTCAGTTTCAGACATTTTTTGCTTTTAAACCAAAGGTCACTACTATTGGGGACTCGATGTCTTTTTGGCTTTATACACTACTTCTCTTAGTGAATCAAATTGCAAAATCTCTTCAAACAATTCTTGTTGAAATTCACTAATCCCCTCTCCAAAGCTTTTCTCTCTTTCTTTCAAAATGTCTAACTCTAATTCTTCTTCAAAGATCCCTATATCCCAAGAAGTTGAAAACTCTAGTTCATTCAACTTCTCATTTCCTACTCTAGAAGGCTGCAAAGATATCTCCTGTGAAAAGGGAGAAAGTTAGAAAACAGGTGGCTGAAAATTAAAACTCATAAAGGGACCAGGTCCTAGGGTGCAAAAACAAAAGTGAAGAAAAGAAAATGACAAGAGAGGAGCGGATAACGGCAATGGAAAACCAGAAGGTTTTGAATGGCAGAGTCTTTGACCGTGACATTCTAACCAAATTTGGAATATCAAATCTTTTTTATGCACTTGCCACAAAACGTGGAGATGTCAAAAATGCAGGGTTACTGAAAAGGTTTCTCAAAGGGAAATATCAATTGCTTTTTGAGTTCATCAACAAGGTGTTAGTGCCCAAAACCAAAAAAAAAAGGGAACATTGGCATCTACTGCTGATCTGTTTCTCATGGAAAAGCTTGATGAACTTGAAGAGATCAACCTCTGTGCCATTATGCTGGAATGTGAGTGTGTTGAAGGAAAAGCTAGGGGCAGATCTCAAGTGACAAATGTTCTAGAGCAGCAGGCTGCTCTTAAACGGGAAGTGACTGATCTTACTGAGATTCTGAATAACAAGGAGATTGATATCGCTTCACTGAGGTCTGAATTACAGAAGGCGGTTTCGAGGGGATCTGGTACCAGTGATGGAAATGAGCAGGTGTTGCAAAGGTTGAGGTATGAAAATGAAAGGCTGCTGAAGACAAATGCCTCACTTAGTGAGGAAGTTAAGGCCCTCAATAAGCAAATTATCAAGGCTCATGAAGATGCTAAGGAGCGGATGCTTCTGTTCATGCGCACTCTCTCTACCTTTTCCCTTCCGTCCTAAAAGTGTCTTGTTCTTCAATCCTAACTAAAACTCTTGTGGCTTTGTGTTGTTTTGACTGACTATAGTGGTCATTATTTGTGATCTAATGCTATTTTTGTTTTGTGCCTTGTTCATGTGTGGTTTAATATTCTCTTTATGCTTACATATACATGTTTTGTGTGGCCCAAGGCCCTGAATTCTTTATTGCCTTGCATTTAACTTGAATATGTTTACTGCTTCACCTTTTCAATGATGTCAAAAGGAGGAAGCTTTGTTGTAAAGGTAGTTGTGGAATAGGGGCATTGAACTAAGGGGGAACTGTGGTTGTTAGAGGCACTGAACTAAGGGGAAACTGTGGTTGTTACTGGTGCACTAACAAATGGGGATTGGAAATGTATTTGAATGAATGTTTGTTCACTCACGTGAGGAGTTATACAGGTTGTTTGTCATCATAAAAAAAGGGGAAATTGATAAGTGCTTATGTTCCTAGATTTTTTGATGATCTCCTCACACGTGCATGGACACTAATTAAGGGGGAACACCAGTTATTGAATGAATGTTTGTTCACTCACATGAGGAGTTATGCAGGTTGGTTGTCATCATCAAAAAGGGGGAAATTGATAAGTGATTATGCTCCTAGATGTTTTAATGATCTCCTCACAAGTGCAGAGACCTGGTCCTCTGCAGAGTATGAATACTCGGCCTGCTGTCAATGTAATGTACAACTGTAAAAGTTGTCTGCGTCAGAAAGCTGCAGCATACTTCACCAATCAGAAGCAAGGAGGTTGCTTGTACGTTTGGTAATAACTCTTCATGGTATATATTAAACAACATACAACAATATTACTAATTCATTCAAATAGAGAGATTTCCAAGCTTCAAGAACAGCAAGGGACCTGATAGAAGTGCTTCTATTGCTTTCTGTACCAGCTGTAATTTTGTTTGCTTGTAATCCTGCTTACATTGTAGGATTCGTTTCGTTGTGATAAGAAACGTTTCACCTTGTGTGAATCATTGTGAGTTCTGAGTTAGAGTTAACTTGGTAGTGTGGTATCTACTCTAGGATAGGATTAGTATAGTGGGTAGTGTGGTATCTACTCTAGCTCGTCTAAGTAATAGGAGGTGTTACTTAGAGTTGGGATTAGCAGGCTAATTCAGTTTGTAACTGGCTTTTACTTTTGCTTGAGAAGATTAGTGAAAAGTAGTTCTAAAAGTCCTGGCAGGCCAGGTCGTGGTTTTACTCCCTTGAGCAAGGAGGTTTCCACGTAAACTCTCTTGTCAATCTTTAGTTTTCAGTACTTGTTCTTTATTGTTTTAGTTTCAACGGTGCTGAGGACCTGGTCCCATTGGCACTGGTGGATGCATACATTCCAACACAAATATTGTATTGCTAGGGTTTTTGGCTTTTATCAATAGTTAAATGATGGACAATTGGCCCAATTTTTTTCTATGTGTAAATGAATACACGAGAATTATAGTTGTGAGAGGAGACACTTTATTTATCTATTTAGGCCCATAACAATAAATTAAAACTGAAGTGCAAGCAGATATAGCAAAAATTAGGAAATCATACCCTAGGGAAGGAATCTTCACTTAGGGGGTAAGGCTAGAAGATTTATGACCTATTTGGGGATGATGAAAAAGGGCAGGTACTAGATAGAAGTGATACCTGTAACTGTTAAAAGAGACAAGGAATTGAAATCGAACATCTTTCCCTAAGGCCATGAAACTTTACCTAGTTGGGTTGCATCAGATAAATGTAAGCATGTAAATAATGCTTCTGAAAGTCTGAAAATTATTATGAAAGATATACAACTATTTAAGAAGTGCAAAATTATTCGTGGCATTTAAGAAAACAAATATGCTTATGGCTGGAGATCTCCTAGATTGATTAACTAGGCCAAAATGCTTCTAAAACAATAAAAAAAAATAACACATAAATACGCCCTTTAACTTGGCCTCATTTTATATTTATGCCCTCCAACTTTGAGTGTTCACAAGTAGACACTTAAACTTGTATAAAGTTAAACAAATAGGCACACACGTACTTGGCATCCTACATGACAATTTACGTCCTACGTGGTATGTATTATGCCACATAGGACTCGTGTGTCTACTTGTTCAACTTTACACAAGTTTAAGTGTCTATTTGTGTACATCCAAAGTTAAAGGCATATATGCGAAATGAGGCCAAGTCAAAGGGCATATTTATGTTTTATGCCTAAAAAAGTAGACTAAACCATGAGTATCTCAGATTGCTGCTTCATTTTGGGTGCTATATTAATAAACTCAACAAAATAAAGTAGTACCATGGGGTGTTGTCAAAAGAGAAAAAGGTCAAAGCCCAAGGTGTGGTAGGGAAAGCATGAAACTGTGCAAGCTCTAATACTTTCCAATACATTTAATACATCATTTCTTGAATTTCGGAGTTCATTATAGGAAATGTCAGAATCTGACTCTGATAAGTTGGATAATTGGTTATCTGGTGGCTATGTTAGAGTTTGCCTTAATTTAAGTTGATAATAACTGGATAGCACAGAAGTTTTAATTGCTTGCTGGTAGATTATCTGTGTAAAAATATAAGTGAAAGTACAAAGGTTTTCTAACAGAAAATGCATATGAATGAAATTTTAGTAGTCTTGGAACAGCCATATTTTTATATTTCTACCTCATTGAATTTGATGGTGGCCTTTCATTAAGTTCATACATTTCCGATTAATTTGACCATAAAGGTTTATTCCATGACTGTCAAATTTCACTTCATTAGATTTTGAAACTTCAGCAGCTTTCCTATATGTGATATAGAATAATTTATTTGTTGTGCATCTTAAGAGAATTCCATGTTCTGCAGGAACTTGGTGTCAACTGTATAGAGCTAATGCCCTGTCACGAGTTCAATGAGCTGGAGTACTATAGTTATAACTCTGTATTGGGCGACTACAAGTAAATCCCATCCTCACTTCGCAAAGAGTGACTTTCATGCTTTGAACTTATTGGTCTAGGAACATTATAGAAGCTTAACTTGTAAGACCATACAGTATGTTATCACACATTTGATATATGAAATGTAAATGATTAAGAATTTGAATTTCAGGTTCATAACTCTCACTTAGATGAATTACTTGCATTTCAGTTCTAAGCATGGTATTCTGATTAGCTTATGTCATGCTTGAGAGATCCTTTAAATTCACAAAATCTTGGAAGAAGATTGTTACATTTTACCTGTCTAGCTTTGCATGTTTAACCTTTTCTGTCAGCAAAGTTACTTTGTCCTTGTCCAAAGAAATCAGAATACTCTTAGGTTCAGAAAATAACCTCCTGCTCAGCTACTTAGAAATATTCCAACTGAATTAGAATGGGGAGGAACTTAGATTATATCCCACTTCGATGATTCAAGTGATGAATGCAGAAGCCTGCTGGTGTGTGGACTATGTGTCGCCACTAGTTTGATTGCTTTGTGGCAAAACCAATCCGGGTAATCATAAGTTGAATGAATGTTAATTTAATACATAAGTGAGCTTGAATCAGTAGACAGTAGTGTTAGGAGGTGGTTATTTTTTCCTACTTCTTTGGGTACTACAACAACTTACCCGATATATTCCCACAAGTGGTGTCTGAGGAGGGTGGGGTGTACCCAGACCTTACCCCTAATGTAACTAACTAATGTTCCCTATTTTGATCGCGGGAGGGGGTTCTGTTATTTCTTTTTTCTTTTGAGGTGGGGCGGGTGGTATGACAGTTCTGAAATTAAACTAATTGATGTTGTTCCAAATCCCATTTATTGACATAATGTTATAGCTGGATTTAGTAATGTGACAAGTCTAGCTCATAGAAGACTGATTAAGAATCTCTTCACGTTTACCATCCAAATATTGCTAGATGGCTTAGAAAGGTAAAAGTCAAATGGGACAAATTGAAGAGAGATTCTACGAGAAGAGTAGAGAGCATACTTTCGAAAGTCCTCTTAAGAATAATGTGCAATGATCGCCAGAATGATTTTGCATGCAGGGATTGTAGACATTTGATTTGGATGTCTCTTTTTCATTGAGCTCATATCTGAGATTTGAACTTGAATTTTCTACATAGGATTAAGTGCGAAAGTGATGCTAAGCTCTAATGGTGATAACTTTTAGTCACTTACATTTAAAGATATTTTAGGCTTAATTAGTCAATACTACTGAACACAACATAATTGACATCCAAACGTATTCATTGTGTCGAAGCTGCTTGTAGATGACTTGATAGTAGATAGTAGATACTGTTAAAGAATAACAAAAGTCCCACATTGGTGGTTAATGAGATTGATGGACTCCTTATAAGGCTTGAGCAATGCTTCTCCCTTTGAGGTAGCTTTTGAGGTGTGAGTCAGGCCCAAGACCTAATTTAACATGGTATCAGAGCAGGATCCATCTCACCCAATGTTGGGGACCCCAAAAATCAAAAATTGCCTATGCATCAGATGCTAAGCACTAAGCGTGAGGAGGGTTGTTAAAAGAACAAAAATCCCACATTGGTGGTTAATGAATGGGTAGACTCCTTATAAGGTTTGGGCAATCCTCCTCCCTTTTGAACTAGCTTTTGGGGTGTGAGTTAGGTCCAAGACCTAATTTAACATAGTATCAAGGCAGGATCCATCTCATCAAATGTTGGGCCCCCCAAAAATAAAAATTTTTCCATGCACCAGATGCTAAACACTTGAGCCTGATGTGGGGTGTTAAAATAACAAAAGTCCCACATTAATGGTTAATGAGATGGGTGGACTCCTTATAAAGCTTGGGCAATTCTCTTCCCTTTGAGCTACCTTTTGGGGTGTGAGTTAGGCCCAAGACCTAATTTAACAGATACATAATGCTAATTATATCTCTTTGGTTAGTGGTATATGTCCTTGACAGTATTTGCTTGAAGATATTAACAACTGCATGAAAATAGGCAAAACTCAAAAATATTGGCTTTGTGATCAATTTTAATCTTATGGGATATTTATCTTTCTAGGTTTAACTTTTGGGGCTATTCTACTGTCAATTTCTTTTCTCCAACGGGAAGATACTCATCTGCTGGTCTAAGTAATTGCGGCCATGGTGCAATAAACGAATTTAAGTATCTTGTCAAGGAAGCACATAAACGTGGAATCGAGGTGACTGATTACTGGAGAAAACTGCGAGTTTGATCTCCAAATTTTGGTGTAATCTCTTCTGATTGTTCATTGGCAGGTTATCATGGATGTTGTTTTCAATCACACTGCTGAAGGAAATGAAAATGGTCCCATACTATCATTTAGAGGCATTGACAACAGTGTGTTTTATATGCTAGCTCCTAAGGTATGTTTGTCGTTAATCCATGGACGTTTTAGTTTTCTGACTCTTAAAATAAAGTCCAGAGTCTAAGTTGAAGTTCCATATATGGATTCATTTGCTTTCTCTTCAGAATTTATCATTGTGAAGTTGCTCCACTGTTACATTCGCCGAATCATAAAAATATCCTTTTTTTCTATTCTAGGATAATTAAACCCTGCAATTGCTTTACTTAAAAACAAAAAAATAATAATTAAACCCTGCAGTGTGGGATTCTCCACCTTAAGCTTATTATGTTGTCTATATCACACACTTCATCAAAATCATAACAGATGAAATTGTTAAGTTGTAAGGCTTCATTTTTTATGACTGTAAGCACTTTGGTGACAGTAAATGTGGTGCAAATGAGCAGAAACATACTCATCAGCAATGAGCCATGCCTTTCAATCATGTTTCCCTGGTGAAGCACTAAAATGGAGAGATTTTGGTTAGTGTCATAAACTGCTGCCCAATGAATAAATTTGAACATAATATATTATGGCTTCTCACAAAAGTCATACCAGAATACTCATGGATGCTTGAAATTTGCTGATACTGGCTTTTTTCTGGTTGGTGCTTTTCTATAAAGAATAAGAACTCACAAAATACTGAGTTCGTGTATATTTTCTTGCTATACTTATTCCAAAGTCGTTATTTTACATTGTAGAGAATATATCTACAAAAGGTTCTTGAATGTGGACCAAGTTGTGTCCCCCCCCCCCTTCTTTTTTTCTTTTTTTTTTGGTAAGTGTATGTGAACAAAGTTGTACTTAGAAAAAGCAAAACATGTTCTTACTTTTAGTTCAATTCGTTTAAAAAGGAAAGTCTTATTTGCATGAAGGAATGTAGAATTCTTGTTTTAAAACATGGATTAACTGTATGGTTCCTAGTTAAAAATATATCTCATGGCTTTACAGGGTGAATTTTACAACTATTCAGGATGTGGAAACACCTTCAACTGTAATAATCCCATTGTACGTCAATTTATATTGGATTGCTTGAGGTGAGTTGGATTCAAAATGCCATGTGGTGAATGTCAGTGTATTTCCTAGTTGTTGTTGGTCTTTGACAATCATATCCTGCTTAGCCATACCTCAGAAAGATCTCATGGTAAAATAATCATGCAGCAGTTCTGTTAAGACCAGTAAATAAACAAATAAAAATGTTCCATAGCCAACATCCTAAACTTTTAGATGAGATGTGGCAGGCACCGCACAGAGATCCTCCTCTCAACTGGAACTACCCCCGATAATCATATATTTCTTCAGGCTTGTCTTGACGAAGCTAATCAGTCCTGCACATAAAGGGTTGTATTAAAAATTACTCTAAATAAATTAAATGATCTAGCACCCAAGGGTGTGTCTGGTGATCAATAAATTGGATTGAGAACCATGAGGTCTCAAGATCAAATCCCAGCGGATGCAAGAACACTAAGTGATTTCTTCCCCTCTGTCCAAATCTTGGTGATAGAGTTCCCGGTACCTGTGCTGGTGGGAGGTAGCAGATACCCCATGGAATTAGTCAAGGTGCGCGCAAGCTGACCCGTCATACCAAGGTTTATCAAAAAACAAAATTAAAATGACCTATCTTTATCAAGTTAAGTTCCTAGATTAGATGACTATACAATTCAGTTTATACCATAACAAGGAGTAGTATGAAGCATTTTACTAAAGATCATGTATACTGACCTTCCCTTCGTGTACCCTCTGGCTCACTAGGTTTTACATCCTCCCAGGAAATTGCTCATCTTTTACTATTTTAATTTAACTTTTTTTCTCTTTAGCAAATACTGTATTTTAATGAAAATGGAACACAAACACATTTTACCCACTGCTGTTATAATGTCTACGACTCATTTTCTTGACCAGACAATCGTAATTCACATCTTGATTGAATAATATTCTTTTGCAATTCATTGGATTTAACCAGTATTCTGTTGCAATTTGTATCAGTTTACTGAAATTTGAAGGATAGAGCATTTCATGTCTATGAAGGAAATGAAGCTACATAAGAAAATAATTAAGTTGGTTTCAGTGCGTATGTTTTCTGCTTTTTGTTTAAAGAAAACTTCAACTTTTAAAGCATTTATTGCTGAGGTTTCCTTAAGCTTTTCACAAGTTAACTAAAGAATATTGTTGTTAGTTCTTCAGTGTGTATCAATTGTTTAATCTTGTGTCTGCATCTAATCTTCAGTCTAATTTGTTGTCTAAGTGGGATTTTCTAGATGAACTTCTATTTTGAAGGCTCAAATTTCTGTGGTTTTAATGCATGGAGTTCCCTATAAAGTCTATATCCTGTATATGAGTTACAAATTTGGTGCTCTAACCATGAAATGTCCTATATTGATAATAATAGAAAAGTCTACTTTGATCTCTTGACAGATATTGGGTTACCGAAGTGCACGTAGATGGCTTCCGCTTTGATCTTGCTTCTATCCTTACAAGAAGTAGCAGGTACTTATGCATAGCCTCATAATTTTTTCTGAATGTTGTTGAAAAGTAAGCTTTTTCTCTTGGCTTTTCAGCTAGTGGAATGCTGTAAATGTCTATGGGAATTCAATTGATGGTGCGTAATCACCACAGGCACTCCTCTCACAAGCCCACCATTGATTGATATGATTAGCAACGATCCAATACTTCGTGGAGTAAAGGTGTTTAAGTTTATTTGTGTGTTCCTCTGAGGAAGTAACTTTTACTCCCCTTTTCCCTTGGGACAAGGACTTGTATCTTTTACTTTTGCAACTGTGTTGGCACCTGAGTTTTGCCATGTTCCTTTTCTTTGGGTGATAAGATGCCTAAACTTTCCTCTTTATAACAGCTTATATAGCTGAAGCATGGGATTGTGGAGGCCTTTACCAAGTTGGCATGGCACTGGGGTATCTGGTCGGAGTGGAATGGAAAGGACAGTTTGGAGACATTTTTGGTGACTATCTTCATTTCAGGCTGTTCGCGTTTAGGGATATGAGAACACAGACAACTGGAAAGATAAACTAAATTATTAGAGGTCATCTCATTTGTTTACTATAGGTTTCATGCATACTAAGTAGAGTTCAGCTGTTTCATCGTGGATTCCTGTCTCATAAGCCGGAACTTCATAATGATACCATCTAATTTCATGGAACCCCACGTCTCATGTTAGAGTTTGACTGCAAAATCTAACAGCTAGGAAGAAAGCCAACAATTTAGAACCTCATGTTGTATTTTTGCTGGAAAATCTTAGGAAGTCATGTGATTGCTTTCAATTGCCATCCACTTTTTCTTAGTAACCCCTGTATACCCTTATCTGTACAACAGCAACATCATACCCACTGTAGTCTCACAAGTGAGGTCCATGGAGGGTGGGGTGTATGCAAACCTTACTACCTTGGTAAGGTAGAGAGGTTATTTCCGATAGACCCTTGGCAAAGAGGAGCAACAGCCCTTGTAATTCCCACCCTTATCTTGTTTTGTATTTCGTTAAAAGTTAACCAAGTTCTTTGTCAGAAACGTTAACCAGGTGTCTTCACAAAATTTCATACTTGTCAAAAGTAATAATTGTATTCTACTTTTTGGCGTGCTTGTTTGAAGTGTTATATAATTTCGCCTCTATAGAAAATAATATTTTGCCCGGTTAAACTTACTGATTCAAATCGAACTCTGAAAGTTCCTATGAAGATCAGATGCATGTATTAGATTGCCAAGGTAGCTATGACACTGAATCCTGTCATATCTACCTATCTTATAACTGTACAAGGATGTTTGAAGCCTAGACATTCATGTGAATTAGTTGGCATAGTATATGTAAAACACTTCTAACCTTTTCTTGACCAGGTTGAAATCCTTACAGAATTCATCAATGCCTTGAAATTTCTGCATGTAGTGGTTTATGAGGCAAATCTGTTAAATAATTGATATTCCTCTTGCAATTCCTAACACAATTTTACAGAGTATTTTTTCCATTCTTTCTAGCTAGTATGAATGCATAAGACCTCAAGGCGAAGGCTGATAAAATCTTATACTTTAGTTGTTGAATGAAAAATTAAGCAATGTAAAGGCCAAGTTAGTTACTAGCAAGGAGGAATGTCGATGGTTCTTTCTCAGCTTTTGAATGTTGTTTACATGCTTGCAGTGAATGTGAATCATTGGGATCAGATGGTTTCCCTACAGCAGAAAGGCTGCAATGGCGTGGTCACACTCCTAGAACTCCAGATTGGTCTGAAGGAAGTCGATTCGTTGCATTTACACTGGTATTTCAAGTCTTTTCATTAGTATAGTAGTATCACGTAACTGCCATTTCCTTATACAACTTCTGTAAGGAACCTTACCATCAAAGATATATTCCTATAATCCTAAGTTTCGACTCACTCCTCGAGAGTGAACATTTCAATATTTTACATTTTATGGAATTGTTACTACTGTATCTAGTGATTGATTTGTGTGCTTGAATCAAAATGCAGGTCGACAAAGTGAAGGGACAACTATATATTGCCTTCAACCGCCAGCCATTTGCCTGTAACGATTACACTTCCAGAAAGGCCTGGTTATAGATGGCAGCCGTTGGTGGAGACAGGAAAACCAGCACCATTTGACTACCTGACAAATGACGTTCCTGAGAGAGAGACAGCAGACAAACAATATTCTCATTTTCTGGACGCGAACCAGTATCCAATGCTCAGTTATTCATCCATTATTCTTTTACTATCATCTGCTGATGATGCATAGTTTCATTCAACAAGCCAGGTGAGGTAAATCAGCTTTAGATTTTGTTACATGCAGAATAAAAGTAAGAAGCAGGACAGAGCAGAACTGCAAACGGATAGAACTGGTGAGGAAGAAGCTGATGATTTATAAGATACACTTTGTATTGTAATTGTATTTATATAAAATAAAAAAGTAGTGAAACTTGTCTGCGCGAAATAAAATGTATAGTTGATTCCATACAGGAATGCTTGGTTAGTAATTAGTTGATTTTCAACAAAGTAATAAGTTACTATTTTGAATCGGAAGAAATTATAAACTTATAAACTTATGACAATAGGAAATTCATATAAAATACAAAATAAAAAGAAATATAATAATACACAGAACATACAAAAAATGCAATATCATTCTCATGATCTTGATATTGAAAAAATAGAAGAAAAAAATATTTGAAAGAGATGTACAATCCTTTGAGCTTTTGTCAATATTCACTTGCACAAGTCGGTCACGATTTAATAGTCTTTGTTTTATTCCTCAAGTCAAACTAAAACATGAATATACTAAGCACCAAAAACTTGAAACTTAGAAGGCTAATATGATCATTTCTACAAACTATTGTTCAATCACCATAAAAGAACTTCCTACAAAAAGAGACTTCACCTGTTCAAGCTGCGCTTCAGAGGGCAAGTAGTTCAGTCAGTGGTGGCACACACGTTTATAGAGTGTAGACTATCATTGTCTGGCTGACCTGTTAAGCTAATAAGCAGTGAAGTCGACTCCACCAAACCCAAAGTATACAGCCACTCATGGGCCAGGTAGTCAAGAACTCTTGGGCATCCTTCTTGAGACCATCTTCTCCGAGATTTTCTGAAGCTATTGGCAAGGATGTCCACGAGTTTTTGACTACACTACATCAAAAATGATCATTAGCCTTAATTGCCACTAAATATGTATTTTTAGCGGCAATTAGCACTCTTTGCATATGTCCCTAAAGTCTTTAGCAACATTGGTTCTAATGACACTCAACTAATGCCGGTAAAGACACTAACACTCTATATTAATGTCAATATTTATTGCCGCTAAAAATTGTTTTTGTTGTAGTGCTATCTGCTGTGAACAATTGTATACGTACTTTGAATTTGGTGGAGTCAAGAGGAGCCGACTTCATTGCTTATAAGCTTGATGGGTCATGAGTGATAATCACCATATGTTCCGAGATATCTTCACCCTTGGCCAAATTAGTTAGGAGGATTACATGCCTCATTATTCCGTTGCTAACATCCTATGCTGTATTAATAATACTCTGTTCGTTTAAAAAAGAAAATATTTACTTTTCATTTTAGTTTGTTTAAAAAAGAATGATCTTTTGTTTTTGTAACATTTTAATTTCAACTTTTTATGTGACGTGTTTAAGGTCACAAGATTAAATGACATTTTAATTTCAATTTTCCACGTAGCATGTTTAAGGACTAAAATAGGAACAATGCAATATCACAAAGTTTAAAAAGTCTTTTTTATTTTCTTAAACTTCATGTTAAGTCAAACTAGATCATTCTTTTTGAAACAAAGAGATCCGTCTCATATTAGATAAACATTTTCTATTTAACACGGTTATTACGAAATCATTAATTAATAGATTGATCAACTTTACTATTTTTGCACTTTGTTTATATTAATTAGTCTCTTGAAAAAAGAAACTTTAGATCTTCAAAATTTGTTTAAACTTCCAAAGTAATATTAATTATAGGGGTAAAATGGGAAAAAATCAATTAATTTTATCCTGATTTAGTAAGCAATCAAGTAATATGAGACAAATACTTTTAGTAAGATGTCCATCTAATATATAGAGGTAGTAATATATATTAAATTAGTATTATTATTCAATATTAAATGGATGACTTTTAATACTCCATCTGTCTCATATTACACGAGTATCTTACTAAAAATATTTGTTCCATATTATTTAATCACTTATCAAATTAGGATATAATTAATTACTCTCTCCGTTCGAATTTACTTTTCAAATATTTTCTAATTTGATTTCTACTTTTACTTGTCATCTTTACCAAATTAAGAAAGGATAAAAAAAATTCCTATTATGCCCTCAATTTATTAACATTGAGTAGTATCTTTGAAAAATGTACTCCCTCCATTTCAAATTAATTGAATTGTTGAGGTGTTTCACACCCTTTAAAAAAAATTAATTAGAAAAATTAAAACATAAATTAGACATAACTTTCATTTTTACCCTTATTAATTATTGTCAAATTTATGCTTAAAATAACTAAATATTAATTAATCACTAATTCCAAAACTAACTAATGAAGGGTAAAATTGGAAGAACACTCTAAAAGTAGTCTTGAAAACTGAACAATTAAGTTAATTTGAAAAATGAAAAATGTCTCAAAAATTCAATTAATTTGAAATGGAGGGAGTAGTGAGTAAATATGTTTGCGACTCTATCAATTAATAGGGGTAAAATAGATACTCACTATATCAATTATTGCTTTTTAATAGGCACGTCAAGTCAAAATTTGACAAGTAAATCCAAACAAAAGGAGTGTTTTTTTTATTCATTTTACCCTACAATTAATATGACTTCTGAAAGTTAAGTTTTGAAGATCCAATTTTTTTTCAAGAATCTAATCAATATGAACAAAGGGCAAAATAGTAAAGTTGATTAATGTATTAATTATTTCTTAATCAGCGTGTAAAATAAAAAAATGTCCATTTATTATGAGGCAGAGGGAGTATATATATATATATATATATATATTTGTTTTTCTTTTCTACTTATTTAGAAGTGTGAGTAAAACATTGATATACATGTCAGTTTAATGGTACAAAATTCATATTTATGGATATTTTGATCTTTTCAGGTCTAATGAAACGTGTACCAACCTAAAAGCTTAACAACCATCGCTCAACAGCCACCTAGAGTTCATGTTTCACTTCATTGTTTCTAATTTCAACCTTTTCTCTTTTCTCAAGCACAATCTTCCATTGCGATTTTTTTTCGAGATTTACAAATTATTGAGTTTCTATTTCTTTTTCTGTTTTGATAATTCGAAACACTTTTTGGAGAGAATGTAATCACCTATAGGATGGCTTGAGGTTATTGTGTGAAGCCTTTAGACATAGAATTGGTCAGGAAAGCTCAAGAAAGGGTAAGGAGTATCCAAACCAAGTTGTTGGCAGCCAGAGCAGACAAAATGAGTATGCATATCAAAAGTTAAGAGATATGGTATTCCAGGTTTGTGAGCAAGTTCTCTTGAAGGTATCACTAATGAAAGGGTGATGAGGTTTGGCAAGAAGGGTAAACTTAACCCTTGTTACATTGGTCCATTCAAAGTTATTGATAGTATGAGGCCAATAGCTTACAAGTTAGCCTTGCCACCCAACTTATCCGAGGTTCATCCAATTTGGTTCAATGGAAGCATCGTCTGGTGTACGAAGCCATTTAGAAAATCGAGAGGGACATGCGGGACAAGTACTCTCACTTGTTTGAAGATTCAAGTACTACCTTCTTCTTGACTAAGCCCAACTTTTTCTTGTTTGATCGTTCGGGAAAGAGCGATGGATAAATTGATAGTTGTTGTAACGACCCTTTCGATCATTATAGGTAAACCAATGGTGAAATAATTTAGGTAAGAAATTTTTTGGAATAGTGAGTTAAAATTTTTAGGCCAGACCAGTCTCAAACGTAATCTAAGCAAGGTGAGGTCTAGGGATATCCGAGAAAGGATTGAGTTAAAATGCCTAAGCTTGAGTTGTTTTTTCTATCAACTAAGACATTAAGAAAATCGTAGGTCTTTTCAGAATCTAATTCAGGTGAGTAGAACTCCCGATATCGAACTTGACATGAACAAGTTAGTTTACACATCAAGGTTTGAATGTGTATTGCAAAATGAGGACTTTTGGGGAAAATTTTGAGTTAATGTCCCGTACAAGCCGCTATAACAGGTGCCATGTCGCTATTGTGGGATGGATTGATTCCCGCTATAGCAGGTGATGTTGCTATGGCGGCACCGTTATAGCAGGTTGGAGATGCTATAGCAAGGTTAGTCACGAATTTTATAGTAAATTCTCGAAAACTACTCATTATTTTTGCAAACACATTTCAGGAAGAAAAAAGGCGACCTATGGTAAAAATTCTTTGTTTTTCATCGCAATCATTGTTAAAGGTAAGTTAATTACTCTCCTATCTTGGTAATTTGATTCTTAGGCCATAATCTATGGGACTTGCCTTAGGAGAGGGTTTTGATTGATTTAATGGTAGAAAATCCCTTATTTGGGGTGGGATGATCATGTGAATGGTCTGGGGTTTTGATTAAGTTATAATCCGGGTATAATTAGGACATGTTGAGTTAATTTTGTATTATATTATTATTTGTAGACCTAAAACACGCAAAGATTCATAAGAAGAGGAAGACTTAGGTTTAATAGAGATTTCAAGGCTTGATTCGAGGTAGGTGATGATTGTTGTTTTCTAAGTTTATGTAAGTATGCATGTTAATTATCTCTATAGTGAAATTTGTACAATGCATGTATAAGGGTTAAATGTGAAATGATGAATTGTTAACAATCTCATGCAATGAAGGTGTAGGTTTACTTGTATTTTTGTAACATCCCACCTTAGAAAGGCTAAATTTAGAAAGCGCTAAATTGGAAATAGCTAAATTAAGAATTTTGCAAGTTATGATTAAGTTATGAGTTTTGGGTCAACTTCAAATGACCATAACTTTCAGTACAAGATGATTTAGGTGTCCCATAAGATATCAAATGAAAGGTCATGGAATTCTCTAACCAACGCCACCAGGTTTGCTAATTTTCGAGTTCGGATGAGAGAGATATGCCTGTTTGAAGTTAGCCTATCCAGTTAAGGAAAATTACCCAAGTTTATGAGGGGTATTTTTGTCTTTTCCTTACCCCATCAGCTTAAAACATTTTTTAGTAATATTTTGGGTCAAATCTGATTTGTGTCAGTTTTACAAATCCTAAAGTATGCCTAGGGTTTTAGAAGAGAGTTCTAGAAGAGAAAAGAGGAGAAGAAGAAGAACGATCAAGATTTCTTGCGAATCGAGGAATTTTTCGCCAAATCGAGGTATGTAAGTTTTCATAGTGTAGGGTTCATTCACGCACACACCAATCATGAATTACACATTCGAATCCATCTATAAAGATTGATAAATTTAAGTTCTTGATGAGTGTTCTGGAAGCGTTGTTCTTCGTTCTTGAATGCTGATGTTTCGTTAAGTTCTTGATATGAGGATCTTGTGTTTGGGTATTGTTCTTGAGTAGTTTAGAGTGGATTTTGTTGTAATTATATTGGATCTAAGAATCCATAAGAGTTTGAGGGGAATCGTTCGATTCTAGAGTAGTTCGACATGAAATTAAAGCAAGAAAATTCGTCAAAATTCTAGGAAAGGGGTGGGGCGCCGTGCCACTCAGTGCACCCCAAGTAAGTTTCTCTAGGTTGGGGCCTAGCGCACCGCGCCACTCAGTGTGCCCCAACCCACCTTTTGTAGTTTAGGGGCTGGCGTCCCACACCACTCAGTGCGCCAGGTCCCCTACCCTTCCAACCTTTTTTCCGTGTGAGTTCCCTTGAGACCTACCTATGTTATCTACTTGATATCCACACACAAAATCTTCGTTAAACATACAGAGATCCTTCATATCATGAATAATAACTCTTGAATTTATAATTCAAATTCAAGGATAGAGTTAATAGTAACGTCACTACTAAAAAAACAGCGTTTAGCGACGGATATTAGTGACGAACAATATTTCGTCGCTATATAACGACAGATTTGCGACGGAATAATCATTTTGTTGCAAAATTAACAAATAATTTTTTGATTTACAATATAGCAACGGATTTGCAACGGAATATTTAATCCATCGCTAAATATTAGCGCGAAAATTTGGCGCCCAATTTTTCCTACGGATTTAGTAACAAAGTAGTGGTGACAAATTTAATTAATATTAGGTGATGAAATTAGTGATGGAAAAAAGGTTGCTAAACTATTAAATATATTTTTATAAAAATTATATTATATAGTGACGGAAATATACGTCAATATAATTTTTTCTAAATATATATATTTATTTAAAAGCAACGGATGTTAGAATCCGTCACTAATTGCGTTGCAATTCACTCCAATTTCAGAATTCAACCCAACCCCAATCTTTTAATCCTGACCATTGATGTCATCCTTTCAATCTTAGCCTCTCATTTAAAAATAATCCTACGGTCAAGATCTAATTCCTAAGCTTTCCTATTTTAATCTACCAAAAGATCCAAACCTAAATTCCTCATTCTTCTTCTCTCTAGATCCGCCGCACCCCACCCTCTTCTCTTCCTCCTCGTCTCTACGCTGTCCGCCATCTCCGACGAGGCAGCCACCCATTTTCGTCCGCCATCTCCGGCGAGAATAAGAGGAGACGTCGCTCTCCTCTCCTCTCCGCCCCTCTTCCTCCTCTCTCCTGTCACCCTTCTCCATCCTCTCTTCGCCAGCAGCAGCAGCAAGGCTGCTGCTCTGGTGAACAGAAGCTCCGACCGGTGAGCCACCAGCAGTCTCACGGTCAGAGACAACAACAAGCAACAGCGACACCAAACGCTGCTCCGACCAGTGAAGCAGCACACTCAGGTCAATGGCTGCGAGAACAACAACAACCATGACTACCAAGAGACTAATCGAAAAGCTCGAAGTAAAATAGTTCTTGTTCGATTTCTGTTAAAGGGTCCGATCCAAGTATGTCCTCCTAATACTTATTTTCTATCTATTCAATTCTTTGTTTTATTTAGAACAAACTCTTAGATTTGAAGTGTGATTGTTTGCTTATATTGTGTGTGAATGTTTCAATTCAAATTTTAGCTTGCTACTGTCTTCGTTATTTTCTTCTTCTCAAATATTAAAGTTTCAACTATGGCGATTTGTTACAAATTGATTTTTATGCTTTTGATGTTTTAAGGTTGTTAAGAAAAGTTGATTTTCCAACTACTCATGTCGGCTACCGGCCTGATTATTTTCACTATGGATGTGCTTCCTTTGATGTTAGTACTTTATAATATAGTTTTCATCTCTATGCATTTTATTGTTCATTGTGTTTAGACACATGTTACTGGAGTAACTATAGCTTCTTTGTCTCCTATATTATGAGATTTCGAGATCTTCGGAAAGGTTTGTTATTTTTGACTACCATCTGCCCATCCCAAAAAAACCTTTGTTTTAGCCTATTTGCATTGTCTTTCTATCCAAGAGGATTCAATTCAACTTCTTTCAATACACCTAGCTACGTATGCGATTGACTTGTCATTATCTGAGGCAAAAGAACTAGCAGGGGTGGGATTGCGTGCACAGCTGAAGTTGTGGGAGCTAGTCATTGACATTGAAAATGATGTGGAGGGTTGTTGTGACACCGCCGGTGTAGTATGTCGTCTCTGCCTAGTCATGGAAGATGAGAACTCGGAATGAGCCATTTGGGATATTGCTGTTGAGTGTTGATGATGAAATTTTTTTGGTTGTGGTTCTGTTCAAGTTATAATATGGTAGATACAGACAAATATGAACATAAAAAGGTATAATTTACAGCTCTTTTAGCAGTTGTTCCTAGGATGAATATGCTTATTAAAATGCTTTCTGATTTCTCCAAGATTAATAGTAAGTGGTTAATGCCTTTGTGTTTGTCAATTTTTTGTTAAGTGATTCAAGACAATATCATGATTGACCAATCCATGATGTTGGAGGCTTCATGTTTCGACCTTTACCTTATAATGGCCTCATAAAAAGAGTTGTATCACAATAGCATCCTTATTTCTTCTGACTTCTGCTAAACAAGAATTTCATATAGATTAAGAATTGATTCCCATGGTTTTCAACAGTATAAGAAAGACCAATTTATGGAATTGTTGTGGGGAACTACATTTGCTGAATTGGTATTAGCTCATAACAGAACAATCTAATGAATATGCAAATGAATATCATGTTAGATTATTTTTAACTTGCTTTTAGTTTACACTTGTTGCAATGAATTTATGTGTGAATAATTGAGGACTATGATCTCTCTTGTCATTTTGTGGGAAATAATAGCAAAGCAATCAATATTTGTGACATCAGATTCCAAACAACTTATTTGTTATGATTTATTTCTAGCATTTTACATCCACGCATTAATGTATCACTCATTCATTACCACAAAATGCCATATCATATCTTTTATACTTTATTACTCACAAAGAACTACAAAAGGTGGGCTTCTAATAGGAGAGGCCACAGTAATATCTGAGACTGATAGAGGGTGCAATGATACACCTGGTATATGGACAAAGGAGCAAGTAGAGGCTTGGAAAACAATTGTAAATGAAGTTCATGCCAAAGGAGGAATTTTCTGTCCCAAATTTGGCATGCTGGTAGAGTTTCCAGCAAAGGTAATTATTGACTTTTCTACAATGATTTTAGACATTTTATCATAGTCATATTTGGTGCTTTTGAGTGAAATATATGTATCACTAGATGTAACTTTTGTGCAATTTAATTAATTAGAGTTGGTTTTTTAGATGATCACTCAATTGATTTGTTTTTTTATGAGAAGGAACTATTGAGTTGATTTTGCTACACCATCATTGATACATATAGTTTCAAACGAAGGTGATCTATTTGATATTGAAATATTACGGGAAAAAACTATCAAGCTCTCAATTTGACATAGATCAATATGAAGCATACTACCAAACTGCTGGGGGAGAAAGAAGAGAAGAAGTACACGGTCTTGGATCTGAAGTAAAAATTTACTACGGGAAGAGCTTCCCTGTAAATCAAATGATTCTCTTAAGAATAGTTGATAGATTGCTTTTGATGTTTTGCACCGAATGTATGTGATTTGAATTTTGCTAGCTACAGATTTTGAACCCTCTAAAGATTATTTTATATGGCTGTTTGTTATTTTAGAGGTATTTAGTATTTGTTATTTAATTTATTTCAGCAATGTATATTTAAAATAAATAAATGAAATAATTTTATAAGAAAAATTTTAGCAATAAATTTAATGACGATTTGGTCGTTGCTATAAAAAGATGTTGGCGACGGATTAGCAAAAAAACATTTAAGTGGAGAATGTGCTGGCTCAAATAATAGAATATTTTGTGACGGATTAGTGACAAAAATTTCGTTTCGAATTTATTTTAAATGACGAAATTAATTATGATATTAGCAACGAGCTATATAAGTATAACAACGAACCAGTCCATCACTAACAAATGGCGACGGAAATCGTTCGTCTCTAATACGTCGCTAAACTTGCGACGGAACTCATTTTTTCGTCGCTAAGTGATTACTAACGAGCGAAATAGTAACAGCCAACAATCCGTCGCAAATTCGTCGCTAATACGGTTTAGCGACGGAATAACATAGATTAGCGACGAATTTTGTCAGTCGCTAAATGCTGATTTTTTTGTAGTGATATAAGCGTTGATACATTAATCTGATGCGTGAGATACATTAATAGTTAAATAAGATACATTACATTTTATACATGATACACTAATATGATGTACATTTTATACATGATACACTAATCTGATGCGCTGATACATTAATTTGATGCGCGAAATACACTAATCTAATGCGTGAAAATAAGGAATTTTGGAGATTTGTAAAACTTATAGGGGATAATCGTAATAAGTAAACTAAAAGGTGGAATTTCTGTAATTAATCCATAAATGAATGAATACGGGAGATATAGTTTAACACTCATTTTATTATTTCCAAATATTTTGTTCTCTCTTTTTCGTCTTAATTCATATGATATAATTTGGCGAAGTTTAAGAAAGAAAGAAAGATTTTTAAAACTTATGTTATAAAACAAGTCAAAGATGTTTGAGTAACTATAAATCATTTCATTAAGGGTAAATATAAACATTTAAAAGTTTAAATTGTTACTAGATGTACAAATGTGTCATTCTTTTTTAGATTGTTGAAAAAAGAAAAGTGAGACATCTAAATTAGGACATAGAAAGTAACAAATTTTAAAATATTATGCCAACTTGTTGAAAGTTCGAAACCTAATTTCAACCACAATTGCTCAAAATGAATTTTTTTTTTTTTGGTTTCTCACCCGATGTCTGATACCTATATTAGAGTTTGACTATTTTATAATCTATATCACCTAAAGATATTGAGTCATAGTTATTCCTTACTATTTTGTAGGCTCCAACACATTATTCTTAGCCTTTTAAATTCCAAATACTTTTTGACTTCGTCTGGTAGGAGGGATAAAGAATAAATAATTTCGTGATTAAATTAGGATGAATTTATCTCATGTTTGGTTTAGATAAATCGCTGTATAACTTATTCTGAGATTGTAGTACTATTTTATACGACATAAAGGATGGAATAACAACTCTAAAATAATTAATTTCGAGATAATTTGTTCCTAACTAAACGAGCAGTGGAATAATTTTTTATTTGTGTCCCTCGCTTTTGCTCTTTTTTCCTCAATTAATATTACATGTATTGACAAGCGGGCAATAGAACCAATTAGAATCAGTGATCTGGTATTATGTGAAAAGATTCCAAATTCAAGCACTTGAAACAATCATTCTTCTTTAAAAATATTAAAATATAATAAACATGCAACTTTTTTGTTTTGGCATATTAATTTCTTCACAACTTGATGTTATATATATATAACAATCTACAACAAATGAGTCACTATCTCTTATGAGTTGGTGATAAATATATCTCTTTAAAAAGTATAAATTAAGTGAATAAGAGCACATTAATTTGTCTCTACAAATGTCATTCGATCATCATGTCCATAATTATCTTCATTATATAAACTCTAAAACCTAAGGCAATATAGGAATACAACTTGCCCTTTCAATTTGCCTAAAGAATATAACTCAATAGCAATGGAAAACTTCAAGAAGAATGATTGTCATGTTCTTCTTGTGTCATTTCCAATGATAGGTCACATAAATCCATGCCTTCATTTTGCCAAGAGATTGGTCAATTTAGGAGTACATTTTACCTATTGTACTAGTCTATCAGGTTTCAATCACATCTCTAATCTCCCCACTGTTAGAAGATTAAGCTTTACTCCCTTTTCTGATGGTTACAATGGTAATTATAAGGAATCATTTGATGAGTACCACTTATTTTATAATTCGGTGAAGATTTATGGTTATGAGTTCGTGATTAATATGGTATCAGAGCATACAAAAAAGGATCATGCTTTCACACGTAGTATTTACACTACCTTTATGGCTTGGGTCGGGTCAGTGGCCAAGAGAATTAATGTCCCATCAACACTTTTTTGGATTCAACCAGTCAATATTGGATATCTATTATTATTACTTTACTGACTATGCAAATTCTTTCAAGAATTGTCCTTAACATCAATCGCTAGAGCTTCCGAGGTTGCCTTTAGCTCTTAATACTCGCAATTTTCCTTCCTTTGTTTTCACTAATGTGAAGTATTATGATTGGACAACTCTATCTATCAAAGAACACATTCAACTATTGAATAGCGAAGAAAATCCAAGAGTATTAGTGAACACTCTTGATGCTTTAGAATTTGATGCTCTTAGGGCTTCGATGGATAGTGTGACCATGGTGGGAGTTGGTCCTTGCATTCCTTCAGCTTTTCTTGAAG
The DNA here is from genome assembly GCA_029582605.1 of Solanum gracilifrons. NCBI lineage: Eukaryota > Viridiplantae > Streptophyta > Magnoliopsida > Solanales > Solanaceae > Solanum > Solanum gracilifrons. Next base: position 3,176 of record JAJOOH010006405.1, on the reverse strand, counting down.
GGAATAATCGTTCTGATACTTCTTTTGGAACCGATTTACAATCAAATTTAAAAAATTACATGGATTGGTTGGATGAAAAGCCTAATGAGTCGGTTATTTACATAGCATTTGGTAGCTATGTTGAGATACCAAATCAACTAATGGATGATATAGCTCAAGGATTATTAAAAAGTGGAAGGCCGTTTTTGTGGGTGGTTAGGAAAGGCAAAAACGGGGGAAAATTGGAGGAAAATTTGAGGTGCAAAGAAGAATTAGAAAAGCAAGGAAAAATAGTGACTTGGTGCTCACAAGTGGAAGTCTTACATCATCCATCTCTGGGTTGTTCTTGACTCACTGTGGATGGAATTCAACTCTAGAAAGCTTAGTTTATGGCGTGCCTATTGTGGCATGTCCACTTTGGAATGATCAACTTTGTAACGCTAAACTCATTCAAGATGTTTGGAAAATCGGAATCCGAGTTAGTGTCAATGATGAAGCTATTGTTGAAAAGGATAACTTGGCGAGATGCATAGATGTTGTGATGAAAGGGGAGGAATGTAGAAAGAATGCCAAAAAATGGAAAGATTTGGCTAAGGAAGTTACGAAGGAAAATGGTTCATCCAATTTGAATCTCCAAGCTTATGTTAAGCAGATTTTACTTGGTCATAGCTAAATTTCTTTGAAAAAATAACATTTGACAATATGCTTTCTTTAAATTTAAAGAATAATAAAATTAAGTGCAATAATAGCTAATGGCAACCTTTTCTTATGTTAAAAGTAAACCATAGCAAATATATCATATAATAAGTATTTTGTTATTTATCAAATTTCATTATTTCATTATTTCTTATATAACATAGTTATTTTTTTTTTTGTATTTTTATCTAAATTTTCCAAGAAAGAAATGTTAAATTGGACAAATATTTACATCTTTGAACCCAATTGACTAAAACTATGTGTGGCAACAGAAAGAGGAATAACGAATGCTCTAATTGGAGAAAATGTAATGGTCCTAAACTATTGAAATAAATATATGACAATAGTTTAATATTCTATCACAATGAATTTTTAGGTAAATATTCATTTTTGGAATTGCTAATTAATTAGTATATGTTTTATAAAATTTTTTTGCAAGTTTATTTCAAATAAGCTCAAATTTAAAATATAAATTTCATATATAAAAAAAAATAAACTTCAATTATCAATTATTCATATAACAATTAAGGGAAAACGACACTTTTAGTCCCTGTGTTAAGGTATACTCCTATTTTAGTCCTTGTGTTATCAAACTTAGCACTATTAACCTTCAATTATATCAAGTGAGTAATTTTAATCCCTCAACTAACACATCCAAAAAAATTAACAGAGAGTTCAATGGCAACACATTGGCTGTCAATTAACAAATGTAAGTGTCACGCTCCAAGCCTACACCCTTGGCGGGACTGGCACTCGAAGACCATTGCTGGCCCCAAGCAAACCCTTGGCCTGGCTTACTTAACTCAGCAGAAGACTTAAACTCAACAAAGATAAGTTCATATAATAAACTGGAATGTTATAAAGGAATATTCAATTGGCCATTAAAGCAAACTCAAGTCTCAACATGGAATAATGACAATGAAAAGACTAAAGAACTAACATCTGACTGTCTATGAAGCCTCTAATAACAATTGAGATGGATGTTGGGACAAACCCCACAACATCCTAATGAACTAAACTAGAAAACAATGAAATGGACCCTCCGGAATGCAAGGAGGCTCACCAACAGACTCTGAACTGCTCACTGGATCAACGATGTGTCAGAATGTCGATCCTAGTTACCTGTGTCTGCATCATAAGGTGATGCAGGCCAACTGGCATCAGTACATTAAATGTATGAGTATGCGAGTTGGAATGCTAAAACAACATAGTCAGGAAAGAGAATCTGAAAGAAACACTTACCTTGGCTCTTCTCAACTCACGAATACTTAGCTGAACTCATTTCATTATAAAGCAATTTAAAACAAGTGCAATATAAAGAAAAAGAAAACTGTTTAAAATATACTGTCACCTCATAATCATAAAAAAAAAGACATATCATGATCCCTCTCAAAGTCTACTTGTGCAATGCATGAATGAAGTCCTATACCCCCATCCATACTAAGCAGAACCCCTTGACGAACCATGCACTTACTGCTGTGGGATTTTCTCTAACCGACAACCAACACTTAAAGAACTATAGTGATGATACAGCGTTATTAGCCCTATGCTGCCCGGGCCATCCTATACCTTGCCATGGTATAGGACCTGAACTACTAAGTGGATCTACTAGTCTATGCGAAAAGGATTCATCTAAAAAGTATGACCCTTTTATACCCATGATGGCTACATGGTTTATGGAGACTTGAGTTAATGTGAACTCGCATCCCATATCGGTGTTCAATACTACTCCCAAAATTATAATATTAGCTCTTATGTTTAAAAACATAATTCTTCTGTGGTTTGAGATTAGTGCTCAAAAATTTAGCTCAAAGGCTATCTTGGAAATCAAAGTTTCCCCTCTTGCTTAATTATGAAGGCATTTACTCTTTTCTGAAAACTTTTCCGAAGGTTCTTTGGAAATCTTAGTTTCCGCTCTTATTTAAATGTGTAAAACACTTTAAATATCTTTGGAAAATACTTAGTCCCTATGTGTTTCTTTGAAGAAAAGAACTTTAACATTACTCTTTACTGAACTCAAAACCTAAGTCTTAAAACAAAGTTATAACGTTTGTAAAAGACTTATGAAAGCTTGAAATGAACTTCTCTTACTTGACTCTTGATTTCTCTTGACTTTGATCTTAACTGCTCTTGACTTGACTCTTAACTGATCCTTGAATTGAATTATGGATTCAAGGATTAAGATTTGTGATTGGAAAGATCTCATGTTGTTTAGGAGTGATTTTAGATAGCTAAACATGAGAAAAGACCAAAAATCAAGATTTAAAGGTGGGTCCGCGACGCAGAGGCATAATTAAATTTTGGTTTCGAAAATGTCTTTTGAGGCAGAACACCTCGTGTCAGCTCCGCGACGCAAAGCTGAAACTTCAAATTTGGGCACTAGGCGGGCGACGCGTGGCCACCCTCTGATTTCATCCGACGAAATTTCTTCTTCGTTTTCCAGCCCCAATTCACCCAAACTCGGTTCTTTTTCTCAAATTACTTTTAGATACAGATACCCA
>JAJOOH010006404.1:0-12546 GCA_029582605.1 Solanum gracilifrons | reverse complement strand
AATTGCTCAAATTAAAATCATTTAAATTATAACTACTTCTTTATTAAATAGTCATAATTTATTAAATTAAAAATAATTATTTTGCAAGACTAGCTTATTTGATAAAATTAGTCACTCTTAAAATTAAATTAAGATAAATTAGTAACTCATTAATTAATTAAGCTTTCCTAATTTTGAACAATGTACGAAAAATATCTATTGAGACAAAAGAAATTATATTTGAACAAAAAATAGATTTAATTCTTAAGAACAACATTTATTTAAGAAATGACAAGGTAAGTAGTAATATATATATATATAATATTTAATTTTTATAAGAAATAACATTTATGAAATAAATTCATCAAATAAGATAAATAATTAAAAATATTGTCGTATTCCTACAAGAAATTTCATAACACATATATTATTATTATTTTAGTTAAATGTGGAGAGCCAAAATTGAGTGTCAACAGCTTGCCCCTTTCTTTGTCCATGGAAGAGAGTAAAGAAGACGTGGACGAAGAAATATTGACACAATACAATTTTAGGCGACCCACGAAAATACACTAGCAATAACTTGGCAAGAATGTTTATGGAGTTATGGCCGAACTCTAGCTTCCGAGCTGCCTACATATCTCAGGTTTCATGAGAAATCAGGCCACATGTAGTTAGAGAACATAGCAAATTTTTATTAAAAATTTGCCCCAGTATCGAATTATGGTGATACTGAAATCTTTCGGTGGTGAGGTATGAAGAGATTAGCACGAATAGAGGGATGAGATACAGTTCTAAAGAAACTTGAATGAGAAATGCTCTATAGCAATTTCTACTGAAGATTCAAGGAAGACAGATGAATTTTCAAAAGGATGCCCCAGTGCCGAGTTGCAATGAACTGAGACATGAAAGAGCTATAAGTGAAATTTAAATATGAACTTCTGAAAATCGAGTTGAGTTGAGTTTTGAAAGTGAATCCTTGACTTAGCTAGTGATGCTTGACATTGCACTAACTTGCCCTAGTTTGCTTCTTAAAGGGAGTTCCTCGATGATTTTGGAAGACGAAGAGGTATTTTTACCTATAGTAATATCATCTAATTTTTCTTCACATAATTATATTACTTGCCTATAGCTCAAAAAGCTATTAAACTTTACATGAGCAACAAATTAGGCAGTTTTGTATGGTGATGATATTGGGCGTTATGCAAACAAGCTTACACTCTTTAAGACATATCTGATCTCAGCTGCAAGAGTAAAAGTTTCACCAACTTCAATCAAAAGATTAACACATAGATTTTATTGGATACTTGACAGAGAAATTATAGTTGAACATGTCAAACTAACCGACAAGCTTGAGAAACCCCTGTTATCGTCGATCAAGCTATCTATCACAATTTTTTACTGTATTTTTCATATGACTTCTGATTATGTTGCAGAAATTGGTGCACTACCCCTACGAACTATTAGTTGCCTAAAATTTAAATTTTTATACGTGTACAGACTAATTATATTTCCTTATTTCACATTAGCTTTTTCTCATAAGATATTTTAAATTTTACAAATGTCTACTTTTGTTTTTCAGCACCAACTCCTACGTATTGACCATGTCTAACAGATATTGTCAAATAGACTATTTCACATTCATCTGAGGAAGTCTTCCTGGATAAGCTCTAGATAAAAAAAATTATAACAGTTCTATCCTACACAAAATTAGAACAGGTTTTTCAGCATAGCATTAACGCGAGGAACGCTAAAAAGTTGATGTCACTCAACACAAGCAAGGTGGAGATGAAACCATCAGTTATTGAATCTAAATCTTCAAGCGTCGGGCTGTCAGTTGAATCACCGACGCCAATAAAAAGCTATAAAATGTGAGTCGTTTAGTGATCCTTTAATTTTTTTCCAATGCAAATGATTCCCGAATAGATTTATGCATCTTACAAGTAGACATGCATCTATTCTTGGAAGACAAGAATTATTATGCAGTTAAGTTTGGTCGGAATAAGTTTTGTTCCCTCATTTTTTTTATAGTTTTATAGTTATTGACCTTTTCAATCTGCCTCAAATGACATCCTCTTATTCACATGTTAATTAGGAAAGAATATATATTAATTAATTAATAATCTTTCTATTCCTTTTTGTCTGCTGGTAGATAAGTAAGCAATGTCTCATTCTCTATTGGATTAATTTCCTATGTATTTCTCCTGTAAAACTCACTAGAAATGTCACTCTTACGATTGTCATTTTTTAACATTTAGTTGAAACTATGATTTTATTTTTTGCCATCAAAATATGCATGACTTTATTAGCTGATAATGCATCAGATAGTGTTGTAGTTTTCCGTGTCAGTCACATGTTATTGTTGAATTTTGCTGATCATATATGTATTTTACACATACAATTGTTGTAGGTTCATTCTCGCATTTTATTTTTGCTCTAAAGTTCTTTTTCATCTATATTAGATTGAAAATTTGTGAATGAAATTTGTAAACGTCAGCATTGTAGTATTCTTATTGAGATTGTTGTGAATGGACAATCTTTCTTGGTGCTCGAGATCAACATCGGATTAAGTGGCTACATTTAAAATTTAGGTTGAAAAATAGCAAACAATGAGAGAAAAATAGGTTTATGTGAATTATGTCGCAACTTTAAAAAAATTGTTATCCCCTAACTCCACTTCTACCCTTACAATCGTGGATGTTTGAATACTGTCTAATTGCAGGAAGTATCTTCCTTATTTTGATGTTGCTGGATAATAATAGTCTTTTTGGATTCTCAATATCTACAACTTCACTTGGTATGAATGTCACGCTTCGAGCCTACACCCTGGGTGGGACTGGCACTCGAGAACCATTGCTGGCCCCAAGCGAACCCTTGACCTGGCTTACTACTCGGCGTAAGACTTTACTCAACAAAGATAAGTTCAATAAACTAGAATGTTATAAAAGAAAACATTTAACTAGCCAATAAGGCAAATCAAGTCTTATAATCAACACAACTGAAATAAGAAGACTAATGAACTAATAACTAACTGTCTATGAAGCCTCTAATAACTTAGATGGACGTCGGGACAAGACCCACGACATCCTAATAAACTATAATAATAATAAAGCAACTAAAAAGGGATCCTCCGAAAGCAAGGAGGATCACCAACAACACTGAAGCTCAATTGGATCAACGAAACGTTGGATGGTGATCCTGATTACCTGTATCTGCATCATAAAACGATGCAGGCCAAATAACGTCAGTACATTGAATGTACGAGCATGTGAGGGGAATTCTAAAATAAGACATAAGCTTGAAAATGGAACTGAAGAAACTTACCTTGTCTTAACTTAACTTATATCAATATAAAGTAGTAATAAGAATGCAGTATAAAGAAAATCTTTTAAACATGTAAATAACAACTCAGTGTATTCAGAAAGCATAATAGTATAATTTTGTATATGAAAATACAAGTGTCTATGTGGGAGATTCCCGAACCAATAACCATCAGTATGAGCTATGTGATGATACATCGTCTTGCCGCACGCTGCTAGGGCCGTTCTATACTTTGCTGAGGTATATAATCTACTCACTATGTGGATCCACTAGTCTATGCTAAAAGCATTAAGAAATCATCTAAAAAGTATGACCCTTTTCTACCCATGTTGGCTACACGGTTTATGGAGACTTTGAATTATCTGACCTCAAACTCGTCCCCAAATCGGTGCTCAATACTACTCCCAAAATGTAACTAGCTCATATGTTTACAAACATAACTCTTTCTGTGGTTTGAGATTATTACTCAAAAACTAGCTCAAAAGCTCTCTTGGAAAGTAGTGTTTCCTCTCTTGTTTAAATATGAAAACATTTACTCTTTGGGAATACTTAACTCCCATATAATCTTTTGAAGAAATGAACTTCACTCTACTCTTACTCAACTCAATGCCCAAGTCTTTAAAACAAGTTTAAAGAATTTGTAAAAGACTTTTGAAAAGACTCTAAAAACTCTCTAGACTTGGCTCTTAAATTTCCTTGAATTTGAATTTATGGATTCAAGGTTATGATTCATGTTTATGGATAATTTCTAGACGTTTAGAGTAGTTAGAATCGATGGGAAGTTATAGGACACTTTAAGAGAACTTAGATGGGCAAATGATGAAAAATGGGTGGGGCAGATGTCCCGGGCGTATTGCTGGCGCGGGGCGCTAGCCCCAAAGTTCTAGGACTCAAATCTGGCGCGCCGCCCCAGCTCCTCAAGTGGTTCCGACGAATTCTCAACTCATTTTTTTTATCTTAATTCGATTATTTTTCTCAATTTCTCTTTAGATTCAGATACCCAAAACAAGTACACAAAAATCTACTTAAAACAACTCTAAAAATCGATATGATTACCTCAAGAAACTCATCAATCCTATCCTAACTCAAGAACGAAAGCCAATTTCAAGAGCACAATTAAAGATCATCAAACTTTCAAATTTCTAGAACGAATTTCGCTGAAATAAACATGAATGACACGTGGGTGAATGAACCCAATGCTATGAAAGTCTCACATACCTCTTAGAGATTAAACCCTTGGCGAAATCCGCAACCAAATCTCAAGAACTTGACGAAATCTTGACCTTTCTCCTCTTTTCTCCTCTTGAACTCTTTTCTAAAAACCCTAGCGTGAATTGTAATTGCGTAAATTGAACCAATTCAATTTAGACCCTTAATTAATTACTAAAAATGAATGAAATCTGATAGGATAAGGTAAAGACTAAAATACCCCTCTTAAATTCGGGTAACTTTCCTTAAATGGATAGCCCGTCTTCAAACGGGCATATCTTCCTCATACGAGCTCAAAAATTAGCAAACTCGATGGTGTTGGAAAGATAATTTGAAGACCTTTCATTTGATACCTTGTAGCCCACCTAACTCATTTTGTACTAAGAGTTTTGATTGTTTGAACTTCACCCAAAACTCATACTTAGCATAACTTGCCAAAATTTCCAAATTTGATCTTTCCAAAAATAGTTTCTTTCTAATTCTAGTTCTTTCAAATAGCGAGGTGTTACAATATCTCCCCCTTGGAAACATTCATCCTCGAATGAGATTACTCTAAGTAGACTAAGGGTGTAACATCTAACATGAAGCTTAAACACCTAACAAGCAAAATATAAATACAACATGTGTACTTAAAACAAATGTCAAGAAAAGGACTAGTACCTTAATTTGGAATTTCTCCAGATTCGAAGAGAAGTGGGTATCTCATCTTCATATACTCCTCAGCTTCCCAAATAGCTTTCTCAACATATTGATTCATCCACAAAACTTTGACTGATGCTACCTCCTTGGTTCTCAACTTGCGAACCTGACGATCTAGAATCTGAACGAGAATCTCCTCATAAGATAAGCTATCTTCAATACCAATATCTTCGGTAGGTATGATAAGTGAAAGATCGCCAATGCACTTCTACAACATGGAAATGTGAAACATTGGATGAACTGCTGCTAACTCTTGCGGTAGCTCCAACTCATAAGTTACATTACCAATCCTCTTGGATATCCTGTAAGGACAAATATATCGGGGACTAAGTTTCCCCTTCTTACCAAATCTCATAACACCCTTCATGGGTGAAACCTTCAAGTATATCCAATCATCTACTTCAAACTATAGGTCTCTTCTCCTAACATTAGTGTAGGATTTCTAACGACTCTGCGTTGTTTTTAATCTCTCTTGAATGACCTTCACTTTATGGATCTTCACTTTCTCCATAGCTTGATGAACTAAGTCTAGTCCTATCAACCCAGCTTCACTAACCTCAAACCACCCGATAGGAGATCCACATCTTATCCCATAAAGAGCCTCATACGGAGCCATTTAGATGTTCGAGTGATAACTATTGTTATAAGAAATATCTATGAGAGGTAGGTGATCATCCCAATTACCTTTGAAATCAATCACACAAGTCCTCAATATATCTTATAAAGTCTATATAGTACGCTCTACTTGACCATCAGTCTGAGGATGAAAAACAGTACTCAAGTTCACCTTTGAAACCAAACCTTTCTGGAATGACTTCCAAAATTGCACAGTAAATTGTGCACCCCTATCTGAAATAATAGACACCAGAACTCCATGAATTCTGACTACCTCTTGAATATATAACTTAGCATAATCCTATGCTGAATCAGTAGTCTTTACCAACAAAAAGTGGGTTGATTTAGTCATTCGATCTACAATCACCAAAATCGAATGATGTTGTCTGCGAGACCATGGTAAACCTGTAATAAAGTCCATATTGATCATCTCCCACTTCCATTTCGAAAGTTCTATATTCTGAGCCATACCACCGGGCCTCTGGTGCTCTACCTTGACTTGTTGGCAATTCAGACACTTAGCAACGAACTTTGCAATGGCCTTTTTCATACTACTCCACCAATAAACATCTCTCAAGTCACGACACATATTTGTGGAACCCGAATGGATAGAATATCTGGAGTTATGAGCTTCCTCCATGATCCTCTCTTGGAGTTCATCCACCTTTGGTACACACAATCTACCTTGATACCTCAATACACCATCTCCCCCTTGTTCGAAAGCCATCACTTTTTGCTTATGAACATTTGCCTTCAATTCAAGCAAAATAGGTTCTTGGTCTCGTTTCTCTTTAACTTCGGACATGAATGATGATTCAGCCCTATTCATTGCCACTACTCATCCTTCTTTGGAATCAATTAAACGAACTCCTAATCGTGCAAGTCCATGCACATCTTTTGCTAACTCTTTCTTGTCTTACTCAACATGGGCAGTACTACCCATAGACAATCTTTTCAAGGCATCAACAACGACATTAGCCTTACCTGGGTGATAGAGAATACTCATGTCATAATCCTTGAGTAACTCAAACCACCTCCTCTGTCTGAGATTAAGCTCTTTCTGACTAAAGACTTACTGAATGCTCTTGTGATCGGTGAACACATGGACATGAACATCATAAAGATAATGTCGCCATATTTTCAAAGCAAACACTACAATAGCCAACTCTAGATCATGGGTTGGGTAATTCCTCTCGTGAACCTTAAGTTGTCTGGACGCATCACAATATACCACAAAACCTTGCGTACCTTCTGGTAAGGTCAATACTGGGGCAGTAGTCAACCCTTTTTTCAATTCCTGAAAATTTTTCTCACAAGCTTCAGACTATTGAAACTTAACTATTTTCTGAGTCAACTTAGTCAAATGGGATGAAATAAATGAGAACCTCTCGACGAACATTCTATAATAGCTCGCTAATCCCAAGAAACTCTTAATGTCGGTTAGAGACGTGGGTCTAGGCTAGTTCTGCACTGCCTCTATCTTTTGAGTGTCAACTCGAATCCCATCACCGAAAACAATATGGCCTAAGAATGCCATAGACTCAAGCCAAAATTCACACTTAGAAGATTTAGCATACAACTCTCTATCCTTAAGAGTTTGAAGAACTACTCTGAGATGACTAGCATGATCCTCTTCATTCCTCGAATATATTAGAATGTCATCAATGAATACGATAACAAACATATCTAAATAAAGCTTGAATACTCTGTTCATAAGGTCCATGAATGTTGTAGGGGCATTAGTCAAACCAAACGACATGACCAAAAACTCATAATGACCGTAACAGGTCCTAAAAGCTGCCTTAGGGATATCACTTTCTCTTACTCTCAACTAATGATAGCCAGATCTGAGGTCTATCTTAGAAAAACAAGTGGCACCTTGAAGTTGATTGAAAAGATCATCAATTCTCGGAAGATGATACTTTTTCTTGATGGTAACCTTGTTCAACTGACGGTAATCTATACACATTCTAAGAGAACCATTTTTCTTTCTCACAAATAAGATCGGAGCTCCTCAAGGTGAGACACTTTGTCGAATAAAACCTTTCTCAAGGAGATATTTCAACTGCTATTTCAACTCTGCTGATGCTATTCTATATGGAGGAATAGAAATAAGATGAGTATTGGGAAGAATATCTATACCGAAATCTATTTCTCTCTCAAGAGGGACTCCGGGAAGATCATCTGGAAACTCACTAACAACTGAAACTGACTGAATATGTTGTGTCTCAACACTAGAGTCATTAACTCGGACTAAGTGATAGCTACATCCCTTGGAAACTAACTTTCTGGCTTTAAGGTACGAAATGAAACGACCCTTAGGCACTGTTGAACTGCTTATCCACTTTATAACTGGCTCATTAGGAAACTGGAAGTTAACAACTCAAGTTCTACAATCGACTGAGGCAAAACAGGCATGAAGCCAGTCTATACCAAGAATGACATCAAAATCTACCATGTCTAACTCAACTAAATCAACCATGGTGCTCTTGTGATTGACGAAAATGGTACAATCACGATAGACTCTCTCAGCTAGAATAAACTCACCAACAAGTGTGGAAACACTGAAGGGCTTAAGAAGTTTCTCAGAAAAACATCAAAATTCATCGCAACAGATAGAGTCACAAAAGATAGACTCGCTCCTGGATCTAGCAAAGCATAAACATCAAAATTAAAGACTTTGATCATACCAGTGACAACATTTGGCGAATCCTCTTGCTCTTGGCGACTAGTAATAGCATACAAACGGTTCGCTCCTCCGCCTGCCCCTGAAGTAGCTCCTCTAGATGGAGCCCTGTCTGGTGGAGCAACTGAAGACGATTGTGTTTTATTGCCCCCATTACCATTACCTTGCGTGTTCTTAGGGCACTCTTTCATAAAATGACCGTTCTGACCACACTTGAAGAAACCAGTGGAGCCATCACGACACACTTCTGAGTGGGTCCTACCACACTTAGCACATGCAGGAGTCCCATTACCTTTTTGTACCACGCTACCTTGAGACTGCGCAGGTCTAACTCTAAAATTTTGTGAATTCTGATGGTTGAACTGACCTCTGTTCCTTGGTGCAGGTGCACTAGCAGATGATGGAGTAGCTCCCTTTTGCTTATGTTGGAAAGAAGACCGGTTTGCATTACTCTTTTGTTGCCCGGACTCATTTTCTGATGTCTTAGCCTTCTTGTTTCTAAACTCTTTTGTATCCCTCACACTACTAAAAAATTGTCAAAACACAACGGACTGCATCACTTTTTTGGTCGAAATTGACGGAAAAACGACGCAATCACCTCCGTCGCTTTTTAACCCGACACTTTTTAAAAAGTGATGGACTGCGTCGCTTTTATTAAAGCGACGGACGGCGTCGCTTTTCAAAAAGCGACGGACGGCGTCGCTTTTCAAAAAGCGACGGACTGCGTCTCTTTTTTACTTTTTATTTTATTTTTAATTTTTTAACAAAAGCAACGGACTCAGTCGTTTTATTTTTATTTTTATTTTTTTTATTTCTAAAAGGCGACGTAGTCCGTCGCTTTTGTGGAAATTTTATTTTTGAAAATCCCATAAAAGCGATGGACTAAACCACGCTGTCCGTGGCTTTTTTGGGTTTTTAAAAAAATTAAAACCCAGAAAAGCAAAGGACTAAACTACACTGTCCGTCGCTTTTTCTGCAATATATTTAACAGTAGCAGCTCGCAGCTTCTGCTGCCCACCTACAAATGCAATTCAATTCAATTCTACACTATTCAGCTCAATCAAACACTCACAATTATAAACAATCTAAACAAAACATAAAACAACAAACTTAAAATAACATTCAAAAGTATCTAAATCACAAATTAAAGACTTATAAAGTCTTTTAAAATTCGTTTCAAAATTTCAAAAAGTTCATAAATGTCCAGAGATCTAAACTAGGGAGTGAGATCTACATAATCATCCTCATCACTCTCGTCGTCGGTGTCATCGGGAGCCGAAGTAGTAGGTCGACGAGCGAGGTTCATCACTTGTTCTTTGATTTGTTGAACGGTCTCACTCATGTTTTCTTGTTCAGCTACTCTTTTCCGCTCCGATTCTACTAGTGCCGCTGTAAGTTTAGCTATTTGATCCGATATAGCAGCAATCTAAACACCATCAAGTGCCTCTCCTTGACGTGACAATCCAATACCTTCTAAGCCTGACTGAAGGCGTCTAACATCATTGCGAGAGCCTAGACCATAGCATCTACCCTTGTGTGTCCCCCTCTACCACTTTTTCTTTCCAAATCTGAGTGGGTAGTTCAGGTGTCAATTGAACCGAACTATCTAGATTCTCAGCGACGTACTTATGAAAGTTATTTTGCATATTAAAAATAAAAATTGACATCAATATATATACATATCATAAATATATTCACTATTGATATATATTATTCATATTAAATAACTTACAAAAGTTCGTTCGGCCCTTTCCTCCACCCACACATCCGGATCCGACTCATTTTATTTCTTTCTGACATGAGTCTTCTTGAAAACCTCTGGTTCAATGGGAGTGCGTCCCAATTCTTTTTCCTATAAATAAAAACTGAAATTTATAACGATATATATGTATCAACTAATTATTTATTTAAAAGTTTGAATTAAAACTTACCATCTCTCGTGCAATTGTTCCAACCGTCTTTGCACCTCCGGTGTGCAACGAGCCACCATTAAGACTGCCTCTAGCCATTTTGGCTTGATCTGATATTTCCTTAAACTTGTCTGTTTTCCAATACTGACCTAATTCATCAAAAACATGAGGCAACATCCAACCGGGACGTTCACCACTATCCCAAATGCTCTTTAGCCAGCTAGACAGTCTAGCGAATGCCTTACTCTCAAATGTGGTCCCAATGACCAAATTGTACCTCGACTCCCAAGTACACATAGTTTGAAAAAAAATTTGAATAACTTTAATTAAATCGATAGTAAAAAAAAGTAAAGTATATTAAACTTAACTAAAAAATATATACCTTAAAGTTATTAAACATCGCCTGGCGTTTACTGTTTGGAATCTCGCTCCAAGAGTGATAAGCATGTGTATAGAGTCTTCTAACACAATATTTTAAAGCCCGAGCAACATCTTTTTCAGGATGCCACCTGCAAAACACATAATAAATATGTTAGTTCATGAATAATAAATTAAAGTATAAGAAATAAATAAAATAAACTAACAAATAGATAACAAAACAAACTTACGATGATCCATCCGGCTCAATCATGACTCTACCAAGTCTGTCCTTCTGACCAGGAGCTAGAGCATACATCGTATCATGTGGTGTAGCACTAGGTGTAGCTGTAGACGATGGTGATACATCAGGATACACAAAATGTTGAGTCAATGGAGGTGTACCGGCCATAACATCTGACTGCTCGCTACTAGAATCTACAAGCCTCATGGCAGATAACTGAGGAGATGTACCTGTGGGAGATGGAGTACCTGCCGATAAGGGTTGTGCTCGACGAATAGCCTGTAAAGGTAGGTCCTCGTAGCGTCGTGAAGGCAATGGCTGTGACGTAGCTGAAGCACCGACTGGTCGACGGTAATTAGGATAATATTGCCGAGGATCCGTTGTACCAAATGGAACAGCAAATAAATGAGTATCATGGCTGATGCACTCTGGCGCAGAAGAAATAGATCCTGCAATATCCTCAGGATCTATCGGTCTCCTAGCCTTCTTCTTCTTAGCCTGTTTAGCGTGGCTAACTCCAAGATGCTCGTGATGTCTATCACCGTCACCTCCTGATGACATATGTATGCAAATTTACATGTATAATATATATAAAAATCATAAATTAAATAAAATTAGCAAAATACACTTACATATATACTAGCTAGCTTTTATTCTACACTATTCCTCCTCGCTTGTTTCAATTCCATCATTCTCCCATTCTTCCTCCTCAGTTGTTTCATTTTCATTATCGTCCCATTCTTCGTCATCAAATGATTCATTTTCCTCATTCTCAGATATTTCTTCCTCAACATTCAGTATCTCATCATCAGATACTTCTAATAATATGTGTTGAGGATGTTGTAGTGTGGTTTCCAATTCAACATCAACTTGTTGTAGAACAATTGCAACATCATTTTGATACGCCACATCTAAGACATTGTCAATTTCAATTCTTCCCACAGGCTTACTTTTTATAAAAACCCACCAATCATCTTTGTCTTTACGCAATGGATATGAAGCGTAATACACTTGTTTAGCATTTTGTGCAATAATAAAAGGATCATAACTTCTGTATTTCCTGGTGTGCTTAACTTCAATTATATTATGTTGATGGTCCACCTTTGTGCCTCTATGTGATGGGTCAAACCACTCACACCGAAACAATACAATCTTCTTCTTAGGCCAACCTGAATACCTCACTTCAATAATCTCTTGAATGACACCATAATATTCAATAGTTTGAGCAGTACCATCAACATCACCTTGTATGTAGACACCGTTATTATTTGTTTTCTTGTTCCTAGAAACTTCTTCAGTTTGAATCTTAAAACCATTGACATAATACTTATTAATTGTCAGTACTTGAGATGCAGGTCCAAGTGCTACTTCTTTCACTAATTGCAAATGTTGGACACTGAGTATTCATCGTAAACCTACGTGATTGTTATTTCAAGTAATATAATTTAGTATAACATGAATATATTATTAAATACTTAGTGATTGCACACTTACATAGTTCCTCAGCCATTTGGAAAATTTTGTATAGA